>JAJQQW010000625.1:0-2500 GCA_025583905.1 Ia io | reverse complement strand
TGGATTAAAATATTTAATAAGGGGGGGGGAATAAAAAAAAATAATTAATAAATAAAATTTTTTCTTATATTTATTAAATTAATAAAAAATAATTACATTCAAAAAATTAAAAATAAAATTTAACCCGCAAAAAAATAGACATTTTAAATAACATTAAATTTTAATTTTAATAATATAAAAATTATGTTTTTCTAAACCTCAAAAAATTACCATTAAATAATTAATTCAAATAAATATTATATGGAAAAAATATTAATTGGTCATCAAGGAAAAATATTTAACCCCAAAATATATTTCGGACAAAATATAAATTATGGGAAAAACCTTAAAATTTGAAATAAATTTTGTAGAGTCCATAAAATGGCTAATAGGATAATTAATAAATTATTTATTGAAAAAAAAATTTTTGTTATAAATATATTCGTTATCTATTTTAAGCAATTTAACATTTCCCTGTAAAAATGTATTTCTTTATATTTAATTTTTTGAAAAACATTAAAACATTTAAATAATTAAAATTAAATATTTATTTATTTTCTGAAATTTTTTAATTTAAAATATGTTTTTTTTTTTATAAATTTTTTGATAATAAAAAAAAATAAATAATTAATCAAAAATTATGGTATGTGGTTTAAATTATTCCAATAAAATATTTATTAATAATTTTGGGTCAAAATTTATTTTTGGGGCATATTCATATATTTTAATATTCTAAAATATTTTTATTTTTAATTGTAATATTCTTGTTTTATTAATTATTTTTTTTATTTTTTTGCTTATTTACTTACAAATAACTTTCTCCCATTTGGGCTAAAGAATAGAATTATAAGGTTTAGAATAAACTGTTCCTTCGGAGAGAAAGTTTTACATTGTAAAGGGGGCTAAAAAGTAGGTACTGGCTAGGGAAAATACCATAAATTTTTACCTGAACATTTTGAGTTAGGCCCCTTAAAAATAATATATTTAATCATAGGGCCAATACGTGGGATTTATGGGGTGGGGAATTTGTGGGTCTAGAGGTAAATGGTAACTCTTTTACCCAAGGTGGTAATTAAATTTTTTACAATGCACAAAATTTTCAAATTATGAGGGAATTACCATGTTCTAAAGAAAAGATTACTTTCTACTATCAGCAGGAATAAAAAGAATAACAATTACTTAGGGAATTCACGGGGAAACTCACAATCTGTCATTTGGAATGGCGGAGGGTTAAATAATCAAAAAAACAGCATTACAAAAAACATTGGGGTTTTTGTTTTCCACTGGTAACAGCCTTTTTTGCATGACTGCGTTCCAATTTCTGGGAAACAACATAAGTGGGGGGGCACTGGGAGTAAAGTATAGTTTTGGAACACTTGAGGAGTGTGGGGTATCTATCCCTAGCTTGTGGGTAAGTTTTGTTGGGAATGGTTATTTGGGGGGCAGATCAGGGGGTATATGTCCCACATTGGGTTCATGCCACCAAAAACTTAAGGTTTGTTGGGGGGGGGGGCATTAAGATTTGGGGGGGTTTTCAAAGTATTTTTCCCATAAACAATTACAAACGGGGGGGCAAAACCCCCCCGGGGGGTGGTTTTTTGTACGGGTGGGGGTGGGGGATTCTATTTGGGCGGGGAGGAATACAATGGGTGGGGGCCATCAAAAACACAATCTTGGGGGGAGGGGGGGGGGGGGGGGGGTAGACAGTATTGGGGGTCACAACAATTAACTTGCTAGCGGTAGCGAAAAATAGGGTGGTGGTAGCTTGAATGTTGTTATCGTTAAGATAAATTTGTGTTGATGTTTGTTTTTTTTTTTTTTTTGGGGCCCCACCCGGCTTTATTTGCCAAGTTTTTCTTGGCCGGCTTTTTAAAAGTTTGCCCGGGTTAATGGTTATTGTTCTGGTGATTCGGCCCCTGGGGGAGGAGGCTTTCTTTTCCAAGTACAACTCCCCCTAAAACTGTGAGGGGGGGGGGCAAAACGGGGCATGGGGTTCCTGGTTAAGGTACTCTGCAAAAAAACCCTCAGGCTGGGGGGGACGGGTGCACCCATAGTGTCCACCAACAGGGCTCGGCCCCCCCATCCCGGGCTTTTTGGCTGATGAAACTACAAACAAACACCACAAAAACTTTTCACCTTATCCCCATAGCGATTTTTCTTTTTTTTTTTTTTTTTGTTTTATTTTGCCGGTTACTTAGCTGGCCCCCCCCAAGTTTGATTTTTTGTAGCGGGGGGGGGGGGCTGGGGTTGCCGGGGTTTTCTTCTGCATTGGGGCAAACGCCTGTGATTGTTGGGGTGGGGGGGGGGGAGGGCACGGGGGGGAGGGGGGGGGGCTTTATTACAAGGGGCGGCAGGGGGGGGTGGGGTGAACCATAAGAGGGGGGGGGGGTTTTTTTAAAAAATTTTTTCCCGTAGGGGGCCTTTTTCCAAGGGGGAGGTCCGGGCAAGGGGTTTCTCACAAAGCAATCCTTTGAAACTTTGGTTTTTTCAATTTCCCAAAAAATTTTTCAATTTAAAAAAC
>JAJQQW010001110.1:52500-53751 GCA_025583905.1 Ia io | reverse complement strand
TTTTTTTTAATTTATAGTTGATTTGTATAATTTTTTTTGTTGTTGGGTTTTTGATTTTTTAGATTAGCGTGTTTTTTTTTATTATTGGGATTTTTATTTACTAACTTTTCGGATGATTGTTTATTTATTTTGTTTTTTTTTTTATAGTTTTTTGAAAAAATTTAAGTGTTTGTTAATTTTTTTTATTATTTTTAGTTTATTTTTGATTTTTTTTTTATTTTTTAAAAGTTTATTTTTTTTTTTTATTTTAAATTGTTTTAATTTTTTTGTTTTTTAATTATTTTGAATAAATTATTTTGGTTTAATTTTTTATTATTTTTTTTTTATTTTATTAAAGTTTCATTATTAAGGTTGGACTAAATCTAAAATTATTATTTTTTTTTGTTTTTTTTTGGCCAGGTTTTCATGTGAATTTTTGGGATTAATAAGAGGATTTTTAGATTATAAACTGTTATTCAGATTATTAATATGTTACATAGTTTTCCCCATTCTATATGTTGATTTTTATTTTGGTTATTGTAATAAATTATTTTGCAAATAAAAAATGGTGGTAGTATATTATTGCCAGCTAAGTTATTAGGTTTTTAACAAATTTTTTTTTAATTTTTTTAATTGAGGATTAAAATGTGGGGCTAGTTTGGCTGTACCTGTTAATTTCAATTAATTAAATTATGTTAAATTGATAAAAATAAACATTTATGATCCATTATTGTAAACCAATAACATTGTACATCAAATTACATTGTTAAAAATAGTAAATTTGGATTATTAATTCACTTTTCCTTTTTAACAATTTTATATAAATTCCAAAAAATGTTGGGGATCTATTATTAATTTTTTAAGTAATTTATATAATTAAAAAAAATTTTAAATTCATTTTTGTTTATTTTTAACACCTTAAAACGCATAAATCACCTTTTTTTTTTATATTTTTTGTTTATTTTTAGTATTATTTATTTTTTTGATAAATTTTAATTTATATTTTATTTTTTTTTTTTTTATTTTTAATATTTTTTTTTTAATTTTGATTTAAGATATTTTTTTTTTTTTATTTTGTTTTTTATTTTTTATTTTTTTTTTTTAATATTAATTTTTTTTATTTTTATTTTTTTATTTTTTTATTATTTTTTTTTTTTTAATTTTTTATTTATTTTTTTGGGTTTTTTTTTTTTTTTTTTTTTTATTTTTTATTTTATATTTATTTTTTTTATTTTCTTTTTTTTTTTTTTATATATATTTATTTTTTTTTAA
>JAJQQW010001110.1:0-40000 GCA_025583905.1 Ia io | reverse complement strand
CACCTAAAATTTTTTAAAAGGCGAATTTTAATATTACTTAAATGTTTAAACTTTTAATTTTTCTTTTTTTTTCTTTGTAATGATAAACAATCTTAAATAAAAACAATTTTTTAATTTAGAAGTTGGGGGTTAAAATTCTTGCATTGAGTATAAAATTTTTTAAAGGAAATAAAAAATCCATTAATCTTTAAAAGCATCTTATTATGTAATACATAAACCCCTGTTATCACTCAACAAAAAAACGTCCGTATACTCACAAAAAAGGTCAACCAAATCTGTAAAAACAAATTTGAATTGAAAAAAAGACAAAAAAAATTGAAGGCCAAACAATTAAAGACACATACTAAAAAGAAACTTTGAAAATTACTTTGGGGGAACACCATAATTCAAAAAAATTTGAGTAAGAAAAATGAAAAAGAATTTATAGAAGAAATCAAAAACCTAAAAATTTTTTTTCAAATTAATTTTAAAAAAAATATAATAATTTTTCATAATAGGAAAAGTAAAAAAAATACTTTAAACAAACAAATAGGGTTGAAGAAAGAATAGGAAATATTAAAAAAAAAAAAAAAGAAATTTTACTGGCATAATTCCTTTAGATTAATAAAAAAATAAATGTATTTCTTTGAAAAGAAAAATTACCAACAAATATATTGGTAATCTTTCAAAGAACCAAAATTTAACATTTATAAACAGGGCCAATAATTTATTTTAAATTTCTATGCATAAGAGGTCTTTAAATTTTACTTCATTTAAAAATAAAATAACAATTTTGTTGCTAGGGTTTTTACTCCTACTTTAACTGTAAAAAAGATGGGATTGGGCAAAAAAGCACAATTTTTTTTAAAAAATTAATTTAAAACTTTTCAGTTCAAAAATTTTATTTCAATTTATTATTAAGTGTTTTACAAAAATAAAGAAAGAAAAAACAGGCCATTATTTTAAAAAGAGGGGCACAATTTCAATACTTTAGAAAAAAACTGTGTTTAACATATCCCTGATATTTCCAGTACAAAAAAAAGGACTAACCATCTTAAAAACAAACGACAATAAGTTAATTTTTAAATTAAAAGATTATTATTGAAAATTTCATACCAATAACTTTTAAGAAACAAAAGTGTTTGGACTGGGCAAGTTTAAATTTTAAAAAGGGGGGACTAAAATATTAGATAATTTTTCTAACAAATTTTTTAAAAAGAATTAATATAGGAAAAACTCAAATTTTTTTCTATCAATTCCCCCCAACAAAAAAAAAAAAAAAATAAAAAATTACCATTGGGCCGGGAAAATTGTTCTCTGGTTAAGAATATGAAAGAAATTGTTTCAAAATTTCTGGGTTTGTTTAAAAAAAATCAATTATTGTTCCTTTGGGATTGGCCACATTTACGTAAAAAAAAATTTCATGTTGATTAAAAATGAAGAAAAATTTAAACTGGTGTCATTCTAATAAAACAATTTAAACTAAACATGCGCAAAATAAAAAATAGGTTTAACAGCAGGAAAAAAAAGCTGTTGCAAAAATGGTAAAGGATTTTTCAAAGAAATAAAGACAAAAAAACGGTTAAAAAGTAATGATATCCATAATAAAAGATAAGAAAGATACATGTTAAAAGACCCAACACATTTTTTCAACTTTATTAATCGTTCTTATTGGATGGGGAAATACACTTGGTTGAAAGAAAAATCCTTTGGCTTATTATAAAAATAAAACACACAATGCAATGAAACATAAGGAAAGAAGACACATACTCAAAAATTTTTTACCAAATTAAAAATAGATAATAACAGATCCAATTAATCAGTAATAGATAAACACGAGCGGTAGAAACATTGCTAATGGGATATGGTCATTTAAATGCAATGAGTAACATATACTTAATATTTTTTTTGTTTATGATGAGGACCCTGCATTTACTAATATTTTTTCCTGTAGATAAATAACTTGTTAAAGATATCTGTAATTTTAAAACAAAAAGATGCTTTATGTACCATTGGGGCGGCTTGAGATCCCCTTTATTAGTTTTTTTTTTAGGTCCATTAACTCTTTCTTTATATGATGAATTTTGTATCAAAAGTTGTTTCAAAAAGCAAGGTAAATTTTATTGGGCTTGTTTTCTTAAAACTTTAAAAACTCCTTTGGCTGTCAGGCTTAATCTAATCTTTTTGAAGAAGTTAACAGATTTGAGGAATGGTTATTCTGGTTCAAAAATTATTTAATTATTCTACTACGTATAATAGCTGTAGGGATAATTGAAAAAAATTTAGAATTTATACTTTCCGATGGTTTTCATCAAGAATGACAAAATACGAAATTAGATTTATTCAGAGAAAAGCAAAAAATGCACTCAAAGGGGTTTCAAAAAATTGGGAAAGGTATCAAGGGTTCTATAAAAAATCATATGGTAGGGTTAGAGTGGTAAAATCTGTAACTTTTTTTTCAAAAAACCAAACTATATTAGCATGGGTGGACAGCAGCAATTTCAAAAAAGTGGGGGAAATTCTGGGGCCTTGAAAAAACATGTTTTTAGCACTACAGGGATGTCCCGTTTTTTTTAGGTTTTCGGCTCCCAAAACAATAAGACAATCTAATTCCCGTTTAAGTCTTTGAAGTGCCCAGAAAACGCTTCATTCAAAAAAGCTTTGGGCACCAAGAGGGGGGGTTCGAAGTGATCCAGTTGCCACAATATTAGTTTTCTGCTTGAATTATTTCACCCAAAGGCCAGGGGAGGGGGTCTTCGGGGGGGGTGAAGGGGACATGTGATGGCTTTAAACAGGCATAAAATTTTGTAAGTCTATGGGACATGATATACCCCCCCACAAAATTTGTTCCCCGTGACAAGTCTTAACCCCAGTAAAGAGGTGGATAGATATATCACTATCTTGTTTACCCATTGGACCAAAAAATCCAGAGGTAATTACCATTGATGCCTAGTAACTTTTATTGCCTCACCAAAAACAAGTGGGTTGGTTATTTATTTAAAAAAAAAAAGGGCATACTGGTTTTTACGGTCCTTTTCTAGGGAGGTATAAGGGTTATGCTTGTAAGAGATAAAATGACATTCCTTTAGTTTACTCTGTAAAAAGGGTAAAAAATTTTAAAAGATTCCGTCACCGATTAGGGGGGTAAAAAACTAATCTGAAATACAGTTGAATTAATAACAGTGGGCTTCCAGTCAATAGGAAAAATTGATAAGAAAGCAAACAGAGAAAGCTTAATAAATTTGTTATATTTCTTTTTCATTTTTTAAACCCAAAAATTAAAAAGCTAAAAATAAATGTGGTATAGGGCCTCTTTTCTTTTCTTAGATGTAATAGTCCACAAAATGGGAGGATTTTTTTAAATTGTCTGGTTTGAACGACATTCTTCCCAGGAGCTAATTTTTTGATTGTACCTTGTATACAAAGCCCAATACATGCTGTTTGTCTAAAGGAAGATTAAAGTAAATTTGCAATGGGCTTTTATCTAAGTGTTGCCCATTCTCCAGTCTAAAATGTTAAAAATTTTATCAGGTTCAAAGGCCAATTGAATTTTAATATTGGGGAATTGCAATCTTCTTAAAGTCAAATGTTTTTTATTTATTGGAAACTCGTTTCTAATTGAAAAAGTTTTATGAGGGATTCTGTTTTCTAAATAATTCGGCTACCCCCAAGGCTTTGTGGATAAGCTAAAGGTTTTCCCTGCAATAAAACGGGAATTTTAGGGGCCAAGATTTGGTAAAAGTGACAAGCCTTTATTTCAACGCTGGAAAATGTTTTGGCTTTTTATTATTATCAGTGTTTTCTGTGTACAATGTTTGGGTAACCCGCACCAGAAAAAAAAAAGCCAATACATATTTCGCTAATTTGGCTTTCACTTTTTAGCGAAATAATTATTTGGTCTTCAAAAATTTTTTTTTTTGGTGGGTCAAAAAGAATATCAAAAAGTTCATTTTCTTTAGCAAGCGTTTTTTTTTTTTTTCAATCAAGATGGCCAGGGTTCCTGTTTAAGAGGAAAATATGTTTCCGCACTTTTGATTTTTTGATTCCCTAAATTAACATTAGGGTTCAGACGTGTTTGCTCCAATCTTTTGTTTTTTTAATTTCTAAATAAAAGGGGCTTAGCTCGCAAGGAATTAAAATGGGTGTTTGTGGAATTAGTTCTCAAGTAGTCTCATCTCTCAATTAAATTTGGTCGATAATAATAGGCTCCATACCTTAAGTTTACTTTCCAATGGGGAACTGGGTTCCAAAATACCTAAGTTATTTTTACTTACAATAGTCTAATAAAAGAAAGTTGGCTTTTATATTTTTTTTTTGATCATATCATTTTCTTTCTTTCTTCAGGTTTGGCTTAGGTTTATGTTGGCATTTTACTTGGGGGGTCATACGTGGGTGTTTAACAATAAAAACTGGGCTGATGAATAGCATTTAGGGCACCAACATTACTCTCCTTGGTAATTGATGGGGGAAATACCCACAGAAACAAATTAACAGTTTTTTTGATTTAATAATATTTGAGCTGGCTATAGTTTTTTAGGGGCAATGGAAAAAATATTTAATGGAAAATAGTGAAGGTGACATTTATGTTTCAGACTATATTTGGGAGATGTTACAAAAAGATTTATATTTTCTGAAAGATACCCAAGCAGGTTCTTTGGGTCATTTTTAAAATATAAGTTAATAAAATTATGCCTGCAATCCACTTGTTTAAGAATTTTATGGCTGTTCTCTAAAAATTGGTTTTATCACATTATTTTTTTTTTTTTCCATCCCAGTAATTTCTTTAAAAAGCATTTTATTTAAAAAACAAAACCAAAATTTTCTTTGGGCCAATTTATAAATTTTTTTCAGTGTGTTTTCATTTTTTTTGCAGTTTGGAAATCTTCACAACAATTTCCTAAAAAAAGTAAAAAACCGGAGGAATTTTCCATTTATGCTTAATTAGGAAAGGGGGGGGGAAATTTGGGGGATTTGTGGATCTTTTTGTTATAACAGGAAAAATCAACAAGTGGCCTTTTTGATATCCTGGGGAATGATGGATGTTATGGCAAAATGGCCACACCAACACTTTTACAAAACTTCGTTGGAGTTTTAATTGGTAGTTGTTTTGTCGGCATTTCTCTTGGTGGGAATACACTAAAATAATTGCAACAGCATTAGAGGTCCTTTTGTTCCTCTGACTACCACCCAAGTCAACTGGTTTTTTCCAAAATAACCAACAACCCCACGTTCTCAAAGTCAAAATGATTACTTGGAATTTTAGGGTCGAGGTTGGTAAATATGGATTGAAATAAAAGCCCTTGGCATGTGTTTTGCATGATATTATAAGTTTGGCTTATCTTGGGGGTTATTCCACTTGGCTTGTAATTAAAATTAGGGGTACAATTTTTAGTTAGTATTCTGTTTTATTTAGGGGGTATTACATTTGGGGGGGACCTTAGGGCCATATTGTTTACATTAAACGATCTTTTTATCTAAAATCTAAAAAATAAACAAATTTATATTTAAAGGGGTTCGTTGGTTGTCCTTTTATCATTTTGTATAGGGTTAAATTTAAAATAACACATTTATCTTGCTTAAAAAGGGGGCACCAGATTTAGGTACTAAGCAATCAGAGTTGGATTTTCAAAAAAATACACGGGGTGGTGGAAATTTATGAGGGGGTACCATGTTTTATTGGGGGGGCAATAGCTACAATTATTACTCAGGGGAGGGGGAAAAAATTTGGCCTAGAACTCGGGCTGTAGGTTTGCCTACTGCGCCAACCACTTTATTTATTGTGGGGACCCCCTTATTTTTTGGGGATCGTCAAGGAAGGGTTTTTTCATGGGGTTTTTAAACCCTGTGTATTTGACTACTAAGATAATAAGCTCGGGAAAGGTTTGAGCAACACGAGAGTTTGGTTAACTTAGAGAGGTGGAAATGTTTTCCCAGGCAAGAAAAAAAAACATAAGGGCTGGAGTTTCTGCTGTTTAGAGATCTTGCAATGGGTATACTGTTAAGGTCCTTTGTTGTAATGGAAAGCTAAAGAAAAAAGGGAATTATTGGGGGGGGAGATCTGAGGTTTGCTGGTAGGAGGGAACGCACCACGGGGGCTTTCCTTCGGTTTTAATATTCTAACTCCATCCGTTTAACACTGGCAAGACTAGGGGGGTATATTTCCCTAAAACGGGTGAATTTCATTGGATTATGAAGGTAAGTAAAAAGATGGTTTAAATGTGTCAAGGATGTTTTTTTGTTTTAAAATGTTTTTTAGTTACTCCTGGGAAAAGGGATGGGGGAAAGAGGCTAAGGACCTCTTTTTCTGGGGTTTGTGTGGCTAAGGAGAGGTAAGGGTTCTAGATTTTTTAATGAATGGCTAGTCTGGTCTCTGGGTGTCCCAATTGAAAAAGGCTTGGTTGATCGGAGTATTTGGCCTCCATCTGGAAGGCTGCTGTTTCGATCACCAAGTAGAACCCAATTGGCTATACCTATTCTGCCGCCAAAAGGAACTGTAATTAACATGAGTTTAATTGTTTTGGGTTGGTTTTCCTAAACCCCGTGGATCCTTTTCTAAAAGGTGATAATTTTGTTAGGAGGAAAACTGAAGTTGCTTTCTGTATTTTTGGTAATATTTACCAACAGTACTTTTAACAGTTTTTTTGACAGGGGGGAGCCAAATAACTGAAATTGTTATGGCATTTGCGTTCTGGGAGGGTCTGGTGGGTGTCCCTCCACTTCTGCTATTTAGGGGCCTTAATGGGGCATTGGATTTCAAGTTTTAAAAACTTATTTATTGTTTTCTCTGTCCCCTGAAAATTAAATCTTTGTATTTTATTTTCTCTATGTTAAAAATTGTAATTTGGGCAAGGTGTGCTATGTAAACCACTGCATGTTTGGATTACCCTTTTTAATATTGTAAGTTTGGTTTTGGGGCCGGAGGGGGGAATTTTTAGTGTAGTGGGATAGATTTAATTTTTTCCTCTTTTTTGGCGAGGGGCAAGGTGATGTGGCCACTGTGGGCCTAATGTATTCGGGTGAATTTTGGTTGTAGTTTTATTTTTTTGCTTTGTATTTCAATTTCTTACTTGGAGGAAGGGGGCCCCTATTATCACTTTGCTAAATTAATTTTTCTGAATTTGAAAGATTTTACCTGGGATATTAAGATGCTTTTCATGGGCAAAGAATTGGGAAAAAAAACCTTACTTGGAAATCATTAAAGGTGATGCAAAGGAAAATATTTTGGGAAAACATGGGGGTCCAGGGGGTATCTTAGCAAATCCATTTTTGGGAATACATTTTTTCATATCCATCCCTTTCCATTTTTTATACCCAGGTTCGTTTTTTTAAAACCATTATATTCTTGACTTTAAGTGAAAACTATACCCTTGGCTATTAACGGATTCCCAGTGCATTCATTTTTAAATTTTTTGTTACTTACAATGGATTTCATAAGCGAAAAAAGATTTTATAAAAAGTTACCTTTGGATTTGAATGATGTTGGGAAATAATTTATTTGGCAATATAAGCATCTAGGGGGCCACTCCATTCGTTTAGTTAAAAGTAATTTTATTAGGGCAGGGGATCTTGGGGAGTAAGGAAAATTAGGGGGGAGCTATGGGGTTTACCTTTGGGTTTTTTGGCTTAGGAAAAGGCAGGGGGGATTTTGGTGTTTTTCTTTTGAGAAATACACCAAATTTCATTCAGATGTTTTTCTCATCAACACCAGCTGTTGATAATTGGGATTTTGAAAAGGGGGCCTTATTTCACATGTAAAATGATGAGTGGATTTAAAAATTTTCTCCATTGAAACTTATTCCCTTTGGGCATGTTTTATAATCTGTTCATAAAATCTTTTATATTTTTATATATAATTTTATTGGAATGTTTATGGGATTTAGATTATCTATCCAAGTTTAACCTTTTAGGCATTTGGAAAAGGGGGGACCATCGGGAAATACATTTTTTTTAGTGTGAAATCAATTTTCCAAATTTTGATTTTAAGTATGTTTATTCACATCCTTCTTTTTTGTTTGTTGATTTTAAAAACTACTTGTCTATCCTCTACATAACACCTTTCTCGTTCAACAAAATTTTTTTTTTCTGGGAATTTTGGTTTCAACTTATTGTTTTAAAAAGGTCAATCCTGAGGAAGCTTTTACATTATTGTAGACAACAGTTTCAATATTAAACCTTAAGGGTTTTTTCAATTGGTAAGTGGACTACAGATGGCCGTTTTTTCCCATATCTGTTAGATTTTTTTTTTGTGTTTTTATAGCCAACTGTTCAAAAAATTATTACATTTCTTTTAGGTTTTTATCATCTGGGATTGCTTACTTGACGTAGGATTTTTAAGAACGAAAGCCTTCTCCTCAAATCGGGCTTTAGCGTTAGGAAAAATAGAAGTATTGTTTTCTGGATTTTATTTTAGCTGTTGGCTAGTTATTTTTTTTTTTAGGGAAAACTCTATTATTGACCTCTAACTTCCCACCAAATTTACAATCCATAAAATCTATTACTGTAAAAAAAAACCACTTTTTGGGTATTGGAAAAAAATTTGCAAGGCACACCTATACAACTTTATATTGCATTATTTTTGTTTTCAATCTTAGAAAATGGCCTAATAGGAGGGTTTTCCAGTTATGGTTTTGGCCTCCGGCGATACAATCAGGAAAGAAAAAAATAGGGTTGTTGTATAAATTGCAAAAATGTGGGAAAGGAATATTATTTTTTTTCATTTTTTTTGGGAAGATCTATCTTTTTTTTTCCCTACCATGGGTTGGCTTGAAAAAGTTTTTAAGAGGGCAACTTTCCAAGAATCGGTTTTAAGGGAGCCAATATAACTTTCTCTTTTCCAGGACTTATTTTTTAAAGGGGGACACAAAAATTTTGGTTAACTTACTTGGGAAATTTTATTCAACAAAACCCCTTTCCCACCCACCTTTAAAATCTCTTCTTTTCTCTTTTTTTTTCCACCAAGGGTGATTTCTATTTCACCTTTGCTTTTCCAAAGGCTTTCTAGGGATTGGAGAAAGGGGGGAAAAAGGATTGTTTGTTCATTGTGGCATTTTAAAATTTTTTACCAATTCCTACAGGGAAAAACAAGGCAGGGAATTTTTTCTAGGAGTCCAGGGGACCCTGGTAATGCTTGGAGGGCAAAAAAATGTAGGTGTTCCTAAATAAGGGGGGAAATGGGGGAAACCCTTGGGGGGTCAGGATCTTTGATTTGCAAGAGTAGGAGTAGTGAGCATGAGAGAAGGAGGAAGAGGGAATTGCTATAATTGTTTTTACAGATGCGGGAGAACAGGGAAATTCACAAGTTTTCACAAGGAACTTTAGAAAATTCTAACTCTGGGAGGCCCAGCCCCAGGAGGAGCAGAGGTTTCACCTTCAAGTTTAACTTGGGGCCATAAAAGCCCCCTTAACCTGGGTGAAAGGAGGGGCACCCTGGGGGAAATCAGATTCCAGGAACACACCCACAGGGAGGTGGCGGTTTTATAGGGGGCTTTTTCGGAAGGAATAAAAAAAAAAAAAATGCTGCATTGGCACTTGCATTTGCACTGTTGGCAAAATTTCTGAAAGGGAAATAACAACATTGGTTTGGAAAAAAAATATTCAATCAAATAAAAAAGGGGGGGGGGACTTTATCATTAGAATCACAAAGTGTTTAATCCCAGAATTTGGGGTTAATTTTCAGGGATATGCAATTTATTGCTTTTGGAGGAGTTGATTTTTCTTTTGTGGTTTTTTGGTTTTTCCAAATTTACTTACGTTTAAAAATTTCAGTTCTTCCCATTGATAATAACTTGGTGAAGGCCTGATAAATTTTACCAGGACCCAGAAAATTTACTTGGATTCGTGATTTGGATGGTAGCCTTATGAAATTCATGGTAACTAAAATTTTTTTCTGGTAACAAAAATTTCTTCATATATTAAAAAAATAACATTTCTCCCATTTTGTTTTTTCCTATGGGGGTAACTTGAAAATTTTTCAAAAATAACCCTTGGTTTATGTAAACTAACTCACCTTGTGTATTGGAATATACTTATTTATAATATTACTTTCCCTCTACGAATTAAAGGTTTATTTTTTTACCTTCCTCTCAATTAGGGGTATAGCGGTTTTTATTTTCTATTCTCATTCCAATTGGTAATTTGTAACATTGTTAAATAAAACTATTTCTTTATGGACTTTTTGAATTTTGCTTATGTTTTCCCATTTCATATAATATTTACTACCTTAAAATTGGAAAAGTTCCAAAAGGGTTTGTTTTTTTCTGGAAATTAGGGGGACCCCCTCCAGGTACACAGGGATGTTTAGGAGGTTACTTTCCAAGAATTTTATCTTTAATTCTTTAACAATTTGAATTGGGCTTTGGCCATTTAAAAATTGAAGAGGACCAATACCTTATTCCCCTTCCCAGGTTTGTCTGTTACCCAAGCAACGCGGGGATATGGATTTGCCTCATTTTTGTCCTATTAAAATTGTGTTGTGGCCTTCTGTGATATTCGATTGTGTTTCGTGTGTTACTTTGCTTAATTGTGGAAAGGCCAGGGGGGGATATACCCCGCATAGTGTGAGATTTTCATTTCTCCAAAAAAAGTAAAAATAAACATGGGCCCCAATGCATGGGGCATCATTCCTTGTTGCGCGTGGGGGGCTGGGAATTGGCGCCCCAGGGGGGTCTGGCCAGCTTGATGTTTTTCATTCTTACTGGGCTTTTGGCATGGAAAGTCAATTTCATAATAATTAATATTCATAAACGCAATGCTTAGCTGATGTTGTATAATTTTTAACTGGAGGAAAAATTAGCAATTGGCGGGGTATTCTTTTTTTCTGGGGGACCCACCAAGTTTTCTTGGGTAGCATTTGTCCCTTGGGGTACTGGGACTGGCCTAATTGGTGTTCCTCTATTGGAGGAGTTTAACTGGAAAAACCCAGCTGATTTTTTTTACCCTCTTTCCTATTTTAATACATTTAGGCTTCTTGCCTCTAAAGACGGGAATTCTAAATTTTATTGAATTAAAAAAAAAAACTTGTGTTTTCCTCAAGAGGTTGGGGGGGTTTCCACTTACAAACCCCCTTGGCATCTGAAAATCTCTAGGGTTTTGCTTTCTGAAAAAATAAAAACTTTTTATCTATCAAAAAAATTCCTACCCAAAGAAACAGTTGAGTTGGGGAAATGGCAATTATCTTGAGGTTTTGTTTATAACCTAGGAAAATTGGCAGTTGTGGTTGTTTTCCCCTCCTACCATTTTTTCATAAAAATTAAGGAATGGGGGTATCTGTGTCTGAAAAAACCTCTATATTAAGGGGGACAAATAAGTTTGATAATTTCACAAAACCATAAACATTTAAAAAATAAAAGGGCCCAAAATAGGGCCTCGGGTTCTGAATATTATCAGGTTTCTACTCAAAGGTTCCCCCATTGGGTAGGTGTCGTTTTCCAGCCCTGTCTTTTATTTCCAGGGGGGACCTTGTTTGTTTTGCTGTGTTTTTACTCTTCAAATTTGTATAAAAAACAATAAAAACAATTCATCATTCACTTTTTTATAGGGCATCGTTAAAGTGGTCAATGATTGTAAAAAAAAAAACAAACCCATTTAGTTTTGACTTAAAGTCATTTACCATTCCTGAAGAAAATCCTAAACTCTGTTTTTCCTTTAATAGGACAAAGACATGTGCGTTTAAAATTCCCCAAAAGATTATCCTTTTACTTGTCCCGAATAAATCTTCTGTCCATTACTTTTCAGGATAGACTGAGTCTTCTACCCAACTTCATATTTTCTCCCCAGTTTGGGGTTTGCTTTAGCAACAGGGCCCCAAACCCACATACCGGGCCAAGTGTTTCAAGGAAAGGGGCAATCCAACTTTTTGTTATATTTGGGGACCCCCTCCCCCGAGATTTTGGAACTGCCTCAAATATTTGACAATATGCACAGGCCCTGAAAAATAACTACCTGGAATGTTTTTCAAAAAGGGCAGGGCCCACCATTTTTGGTGGGGGGACCATTCTGGGTTCGGTGTGGAAATTTTTCACTTGGTTTACCAGGGGGACCCCTGGGGTGCAAAATGCCTTTTAAAGTTGAGCTTTGGGGAGGGGATTTCCATTCCATTATGGATTTATTGGGCAAGTGCCCAGTTGAAGCCACCATACGATTTCATTTTTGAATAGAGCAAATATTTAGGGGGGGGACTGGAACATCTCACCCAGCCTTTTTGCCAAGAGCATTGAGTGATAGTTTACCCTTTGGCGTTCCAACAATGAAACAAAGGATGGTTTAAGTTCTTTTCAAATTGTTGTTCATTAAAGAATTGCAAAGCCATTTCAAAAAACCACCCTCCTTTTTTAATAAAGGTATCCCTTTTGTTCATTTTTTCATTGGTGACTTTTTTGGAGGGTCAGAGTCTCTTCTGAAAAAAAACATCTTCCTCCTCCAAACAATTTGTGGAAGGGCCTGTATTAGTAATTCGTCCTCTGGAACACTAAAAGCTGCAAGCTTTTGCCCAAAAATAGGGGGCTTTTCCAATCTGTTAGGGTTTGGAATAGAGGTTGATGCCTCACAAGCAGGGAAAAGTAGTAAGCCGCATGCCCGCCTGCCCCGGCCCAACATTATTGCCACAGGAAAGCCACTCACTACTGGGCTTTCATTTTCCCCACCCTTCTCGCCCCAAGGGTTAGCTTCTTCACAATTTGTCAAAAAACAAAAAAATTGAATTTGAAAATCCAACTCCATGGAGGTAGTATGATATACATAGTACAATAGAAAACAACTTTTAAGGGACTTCGAGGCTTGGTGACAATGGGGCCTGGGCTTTTGAATCCCTTGGGCTTACCACCATTTTTATCTGTGGTCACCTAGGCAAAAATTAAAATTTATCATTGGGGGGGGAAAGTTGGCTATTGAATAAACAGGGGTTTCTGGGCACATTATAGGTAATAAATTTAAATAAATTTTGGTTTTAATATGTGTAAACAATCACACAATTTTGGGTTATTTTTTTGCTATCCCATCTAAATGGGGGTCATTTTTGGTATTGGAAAAAAATTTCAAAAAAAAATTTTTTAAAACACCAATTTTTGTAGAACAAGAAGAAAACTAGTAATTACTTATTAAAACTTAATCCAGGGGGCAGCATCTTATGAAAGGGGAGAAATTTTTTCTTTTTGGCAATGTGTTGGGGGGAGGCTTCTGCAAATTATCCTGGCCAGCTCTATTAAATTTGATAAATGTAAATTATGATTGTGGGGGGTACAGGGAATTTTCTATTCATTATATGGTGGTTTATGGGCTCTTTCGAAAATTACTCTGGATTTACATTATATTGGATTCTGCCCTTTGATGGATGTTGCCTGTTTTGATAATTGAATGGCCCACAGTGTGGATAAAAATATTTCAAAAACTTGGTAAAGTGGAGGTTTGGCAATAGTGCACTTTTTCCCCCTCCGTTATTTTACGGGCCTACAACATTTATTTTTGATTTTTTCCAGCATTAGTTTTGATATTCTATAATTTGAGTACCACAGCATTTTAATTAAGACTATAATTAACAAAATTATGGGTTAGCTTGGTCTGTTATTTCTAGTTGCCCCTTCCTTGGAACAAATTCTTAGGATTTCATTGAACACATGGCTGTTTAAAAAAAAACCAAACCAGTAGTAATTCTCTCTATGGCAAAATTTTGGGATTTGCCACTTTTTTACTATTTCGCTTAGCCAACATGGGAAAGGGCTTGATTTACGGCATATTTTTTTTAAATATAACCCACTGGGGGATGGCTTCTTAAATAATAAAAATTCTGTATTTGATTGTTTGTTGCTTTTGCTCATCCAATCAAATAAGAGGGAAACTTCTGGGGTCTTTAAAGTATTAGGTTTATTCTGATTAACACTTAGATACTTGATATTTTTATTTTGCGGTGGGACAAAAGCTTTGACTTCGTAATACCTCAAGAGGGGTCCCAATCCTTTTTAAATCCATATTTTTTTCAGGCCATTTTTGCTTTACCCTCTAGGTTCATATCCTGAAGTATTTTTTCTTGGGGAGCTTAAATTAAAATGAGGCAATTTTCTTTTGGGGGGGCTGATTTAATAATTGCTGGGAAAATGGGGTAGAAGGTGAATAATAAAACCCAACCAAAGCCCAACAGTAACATTAGCCCTTTACTCTGTGGAGCCAAATAATGCCCCAATGTGTGTTTTAGATGGCTCCATTTAAAAAATAACTTCAAATTTCATTCCTCATAAAACAAAGGAATGGTATTTAATAAAAATTTCATGTAGGGGTGAGAAAAGAAAACTGCAGAGCAATTTGAAGGAATGGGAGTGGGGGGGATAGCTCCAAGGGAAAAATACAAGATTTAAAAAGTTTTCAGGCCAGTGAACTTGGTCACAAGTTCCTTTGTTTTTTTTAAAATTCATCATTTTTGGGGTTATTTCTTCTTCTCACAAATACAATAAAGATAAATTTAAATAATGGGATTAGGAATAGATAAGGAAAAATGTGGGTTGGGGACTGGGACCTTTTTCCCAAAAATTTCCTATTGCCCATTTCATTTCCTTATCTATTTCATTCATAATATGTTAGTGTTGTATAATTACCTTTTCTGGGTTCCCATGGCTTTTCCTTCAAATAACTATCCCCAGGGACAAAAATTGGACCAAGGGATTGATACCTCATTTGCTAAAATTGCTAAATCTAAATTTTTCTTATTTTTAAAATGATAAAAATAAATTCTTGCTTAGCTATTGATTTGAACCCATTAAATAATGGTCCCCTTAACTTAATCTTCTCTTTTCCTCACCCAACCCTCCAATCTGTTCACTCACTGTAAAATGGAAAGATATTATAATTTTAGTTTTCCGTTGTTTTCATTTTTGGAAAAATAGGTAAATATGTTTTTCCCTATGGCTTTTAGGATAGTTTTATTTAAGTTATTTTTTCCTGCACCCTCAGGATGGATATATAAAAACCAAATTCCCCTTTGACCAAAATAAAAAATGTATCTTCTCCACACCCAATAGGAGGGGATTTTTTTAATTTCGGCAAAGGTGTAGAAAATAAATTTACAAAATCCTACCTTCCCCTGTATTTTTCCTGGGTTTGTGGTTCTTTCCAGTTTAAATTTGCTTCTCAGGATCCTATTCCACCTTATGATTTAATTGTGGTGAAGTAGGCCTAGTTATATGATTTGCTCAGGTTAGGGTCCATTAGTTTCTGGGTTGGAAAATTATATATTTTTTTTTCTCAAAAACAGTTATTGCTAATTTTTCCTTTTAGTTTCCTTATGTGTAAACCAAGGGATAAAAATTGAATGGACCTTCTTTAAAAATTGCTCATTTATTTAAATTTTTTATATTTCTTATGAAAGTGGGGGGCATTTGATCCAATTTAAAACCCATTAAAATCTCTTTTTCTGGGAAAAAAGGTTGTAAATTTCAATTTTATTCCTTTTAGTTTATCGGATTTATTGATATAAAATTTTTTATTCAGGTAATGTGTAATTTTTTTCTGAAAGTTTTAAAATTTTGTTTCTAAAATTCATGGGTGGGGAATTTATTGAGGCTTGAAAACAATTTTACCCTATTATTTATAATAAAATGCATTAGGAGTATTTCTTCTGGAATTATAAAATTCCTTCTTTTCTTGAACTTCTTGGATTTAGATGCAGGGGGCAGGGTGACCAACTTGGAGGTTTGGGGAAAAATAGGGCTTCCCCAAACGGTCATGTTGTAAAGGAATGTATGTTATTTTTTAATTTCTCAAAATAAAATATAAACTTGTAAGTCTTTTTTACCCAGGAAATTTAATGAATAATGTTACTGTACTTGAGTCACTTCTTTAATAAAAGCTTAAGAAGGGGTCTTGAAAAAACTCTAAAAATTTTAAATCAATTACTTCTGTGTGGATTTTAATTTTGGTTAAAAGTTTAAAAGTTAGATCCCCAAAATATAGTTTTTTATCATTTCAATTTGCTTTAAATAAGGGATTTGAGATTTTTTCTTCAATTAGAGGGTAAAATTATTTATTAATAGAAAAAATATTAAACCCAATTGATTCTTACATTGGAATTTGCCTTGAAGTTCTGGGGGCTCAAAGCCCCCACGGTTTTCTTTTTCTATGGAATTTTAAAAAAAATTATCTGGGGATGAGGCCCCAGTATGTTTTTTACCTTTCCTATGTTTCTTATTGGTAAGGTGGTTGGGCTGGGATTGGGAACTAAAAAACATCCTGGGTATTAATTCCCATGATACCCACATACCCACATGGTTGTAAAAATTTTTTTGGGCTCTTGATTCTTTGAATCATTTTAATTTTGTTTAGGCAATTAGGGCCAATTAGTGAAAACTTTGAAAGGGGAAGTCCTTGAAAAAGGGATCTTTTCAATTGGCCTTGGGTGGGTTGGGGGGGGTAGTGCAAAATTGGGCAAGGGCTTGAATATAAATAGAGGGGTGGATTTAACGAGGAAGCTAATTGTACAACACGTTGTCAGTGACAAAAAACAGTTTTTTCGCTGAATTTATTGTTAACTGGGAAATTAAGGTATTCCTAGTTAGAAAAACTCAGGGAACAACTGGGGTGGGGGGGGTACCTGAATGATCTGAGGGAGTGGACTTGGGTAGGTAAAAATTCTTAAATGGTTTAATAATTTCTATTATTTTATTAAATCAAAAATGAGGTTTAGTATTTTTCATATAATTTTTTGGAATTACAAAAACACATTCTTGCCATTTGGTGGTAATCCAGTTATTTCTTCATTTCGGCCAGTCTCTTGGGACCATTCAATTTTACTTTAAAAGGAGCCATTTCAAATCCTAGCTTCGGTGGGTTAAGGATAAAATTCCTCTTTACTGTATTTCCTTCAAATGGCATTCTTTATGTTAGGACAAGTTCACCAAAAAAAGGGGGCTATATTTTTTTAAATAAATGGTGCCATTAATTAGGACTTGAGGTGTTCTTACTTGGAAAATTTTTCTTACCATGAAAAATTTTTCCAATTTCCCAAAAAAGATTATTATATTTGCTGACAAAATAGTTATGTGTAGCAACCCATTAGGCTGGGTTCAATTGGGATTTTGTTTAAAAAGGGGCTTTCAAAGCCACTTGTTGCTTCTAAGGGGGTTCAGTTTTGATTAACTTGGAGGGGTGTATTATAGGGCTAGGTTGAAGTTCTTTGGGTTTGGTTTCACTTTCCATTTTTATTTTACTAGGGGAATCCATTTTTTGAGTTCTGGGGGGGATCCACCAGTATGGGCTTCAGTGGCTGGGGGAAGCATTTCGGGGGCTTGTGGACCCCACTGAAGGGGTCCCTCGGTTCCCCAATTCTGGATCAAGGCACTTTTTTACCTGGGGCTTTTTTTGGGCCATGTGGGCCAGGGGAGGTGGCAGTGTTTCCTTGTGGTCTCAACATCACCATCTCTCTCCTTTTCCTTCGATCCTTTTTCCCCTCCCTTCTTCTTCTCACCTTTTCTTTTCAGTGGGCAAAAATTACTCCTCCAATCGAAGGGGATAACAACCTAGAGGTTGGAGCTAAATTTGGGCATTTTCTGTTTCCTATGAAGTTAAATTGTTGTTTAATTCAGGGGGGACCACTCGTTAGTTTACTATCAGTAATGGTGCTAATTTCTCTGCAAAAAATCATAGAAGGGGCAACCCTCGCCGGGGGTTAACAGGCTGGTGCTAAAACCCTGACTAGGAAAAGGGGGCCAGGGGGGGGGGAGGGATATTAAATCTAGGGGGGGGTGGGGTAGGGGAAAAATAATTCGTCCAATTAAGCCCTTTTCTATAATACTGGTCGGCTTTTTAAAACCTATATTTTCTCTAAAGCATAGTGCTAGGGGATAACTAGTAAACAAGGGAGTATATAAGCATACAAGTTAAATTTATAGGGCCCATGTTTCTTGAATTGCTGGTATATGGAAAACATCTTTAATCTTTGAAAAAGACCTTTTTTTATTGCATTCAGGTTACTGTTTCATCAAATTTGTTAGGTTAGGCCATTTTGTGGGCAGTAAGGCTGTAACTTAGGGGGGGACCCAAATGGGCATTTTTTTGCATGAAATAAATAGTGCTGAATAAGTATCATGGTACCCTGGCCCTCTTAGAAATCATGCTTAGTGTTGTCGTGTTCTGGGCTTCGGGGAAACAATAATCTGGGGGGACTAAAAAAAGCTATAACATCATAAATAGGAAATAATTTTAAAACTCAGTATTATTGGTTCTTAGGAAGGGTTTTCGAGGTTTTCTTTGGTTGAGGGTCTGAAGGGGGGGAGTCCCTCAAGGGAAAGCCATTCTGGGCGAATGATAGTGGAAATGGAGTTTTTTTTTGAATCCATTGTTGTTACATTCATTCAAAAACAGTACAACGTGGAAACTTGAGGGATTTGAGAATTTCTTGAAGTTACAAAGCCATGACAAATCATCAAAAGGCAAAATGAAAAATTATTTTAAAAAAAACTTAGGGAGGGGTGCTTTTTGGTGGAATCAATTTAAATCCAATTTTTGTATGCATTGGGGGGGGGGAGGGAGGGTCTCTAATGGTGTTCCCCCTTTCAGCCCCAGTGGCCCTGGCCCTACCCCCCTCTTTCACTTATGGAACCGGGGGTAATTTTCGTCATGGGTGTGGTCTTCATGGGGGGACTGTTTCTTTCTAGCGGTCCCCCAACCGCCTGGTTGGGCAGCCAAGTCGGTGTGTCCTTTCCCTGCCTCACAAATCCAGGGACATTGGCGCTGGATCCAAACCCCAAATCAACTATTTGGGCATAGGCTGCCTTTGATTTGCCCACTATTACATAATCCCCCCCCATTTCTTTGCCTGTGCCAGAACTGTTTTAACAAATTTAGAAAATTGCCTAGCTTGGTAACCTGCTAGCCCCCTTGGATTCCCTAACTGGGCATCCCCTGTCCAAGCTTGGGGCTTTCATATCATTTAACATGGCCCTCCACGTTGAGGGTGGGGGGGGGGAGGGAATGATCATTATTGCCTGGTGCGCGGCTTGCCCATATTCTCCTAAAGGCAGGCCCTATCCCCAAAGACTCTTGTGCTTTTTTAACTGCTACTTGGCCTGAAGGTATTGTGGGCAGGCACCCTCTTCTTAAATAATACCTTAAGTATATTTGCCTAAGGGGGGTTGGGGTGTGGTGGCCCCACAGCTTCAGGAACTACAGGATGGCATTAATATTTTTAATCCCCATTGCTTTCCTGGGGGTTGTCTACAAAAAACACATTTTCCTGGTCTATCCTTGATTCTCTGGGGCTTTCTGTCACATCCTAACTTGGCCTCCCCGCTTTCCACGGGGTTCAACCCTGAGGTACCCCCCCATGACATGCCTTTCCCTGGCAGGGGGGCCAAAGGAACCTTGAGGTCCCCAAACATCCTCTGGGCAAAATTATTTCATTCAATCCTTCAAAGTTTGGGGGTTCCCTGGTCCCCCCACTAAAAAATTGGCTCCCTCCCCCATTGCAACTGGGCTCTACTCCAGGGGCCCTGGGGGTCCCCCCCCACTTTACCCTTTAAGGTGGCCCTAACAAAAAATTGTTTTTCTTTCTTTGGGGGCCTGGAAAATCCTCCTCCCAGGGTCTTGACCCTTATAAAACCTCCCCTCTTGCATAAGGCCTGGTTGCCTTTTCAGGGAAAAAAATAATAGGACCCCCCTCTCTCCCCCACCCCTTGCCTGGGGGGTTGGGTTGTATCTGTGGTTTCGGCCATCCCCTACATGTTTGCCCTTTCTGTGGGCATGTTTTCCCCTCCCATTTTGGTTGTTCCCTCAATTGGCTTTGGCCAAAAAAAAAAAACGATGTTGTGTTTTCCCTACATGGGTTTTGGGTTTTTTTTGTTGTGTTTTGTTTGTGGGGGGATATTTTACGGGGCCATAATGGCCTCCATCTTGTTAACCACGTTACACTGGGAGGGGGATGTGGTGTCGGTGAAAACGATGGGGCTTATTTTAGCTTCTTTTGTAAGGTGCAAGATGGCAAATAAAACTGATCTATAAGGGGTTGGTGATTTGTTCTATGCTTTTAGTTTAAAATTTTTTTTGATGAATTAGGTAAAAAAAATTTTATAAGGTGTGCAAAGGTAAAAATTAGTTTTTGTAAGTGAAATTTACATGTATCTATATTTTACTTGGGCCAAGGAGTTATTATGGTAAAGTGGTTTTTTTTCTCAAAACCCAAACGGCGGTCCTTCTCAAAAGGTTTCCAGATAGCTAGTTTGGGAGTAGCCCTGGGCCTCAGGGGGAGTTCCTCTTTCCTTGGAAACTGGGTCCAGTCTTTTGGACAAATGTTCAACCTGAAAGTGGAACATACATCTTTCCAGAGGGGGGAGGGAGGGGATAATAATGTAAGGGGGGACTTAGGGAAATTGCTACTTTTTTTTTTCCTAATTCTCAGGGCATCCATGGGGGTTGAGAGGGTGTTTGGAGGGAAGAGAGAAATAAAATATTGTGAGACACTGATACCAAGCGGGTAACAAAGGATTTTCATTTTAGAAGGCTTTGTTAAAAAACTATATTCCTTAGTGTAGGGGCTCACTCCACACATTCCCATACCTCTTTACTCGGGAATTTTTTCTGTAAAAGGGATTACCACAAATGGGGAAAACCCCATATCTTTAGTTCTGTTGGGGGGGGGTATTCTGGTCAGAAATAAAGAAATGGCTTGGAAGTATCCATTTTCTTTTCACAATGAGTTTCTGTGGGGATTAAAAAAAATTAATTCCTTGGGGTTTAGGAAGCACCGTGAAAATTTTAGCCAGGTTGGGAAAGAGGTGGATGGTCTGCCCAAACTCCCCACACATTTGTTCATAGGACGTGGGGAAATTAGGGAAAAAGGGGTGAAGTTGTTGGGCATCCTTTATATAAAGTTCCTGTGTCCAAAACAGGGGCTGGGCCTTTGGGGTACATTGGGTCTGGTCGGGGGCATTGAAACATTCGGGCAAAAGTACAACAAGAGGTTGTGCAGAGAGGGGAGAGATGCTTAGGTGGCACCAACTTCGGGATTTCGGATTTATTTCTAAGCTTTTATCCCCTCCCTCCCTTCCTATTGAAAATGATTTTCCCATCCCCATTGGGGGCCCACATTTTCCAAAAGATACTAATTAAAAATAAGGAAATTCTGATATTAAGAAGGGAAAGGTGGGGTTCTCACCCATTTGTTTTCTTAAAAGGATTTTAAGGGATTAAAACAGGAGGGAATTTTAGTAGGCCCATCTTATCAAACCAGGGTAAAAAAAATAAACACCCCTTTTAATTCCGGAGGGCACTTTTCAACAGTCGCTTACCTTTTATTCAAAAGCTGAAGTAGGCTTCCCTGGGGGCCATGTGCATTGTTGGTTGTATATTTTCTGTAGAAGGCCCACGGCTTGATTTATTTTTTTTTCTTTTTTGCTCCAAGGTGGACGTTTTTTTTTTTTTTGATTTTTTTACTGTTTGCATGGGGGGATTTTCCTTATAAACCCCATAACAATAGAATTTCTTTCATGAGGTTGACAACTAGCTTTTCTTGTTTACCAAAGAAAATGGAATACGGATTTGTTTAGATGTATAGATTTTTTCATGTAAATAGAAGGGCCAAACTGGGATTGAAGGGGACCTGGTGTATGGCCTTGTTACCAACGGCACAGGGGTTTCAGGGGGGGTTGGGGCAGTTGGGACCCTAAGGAATAACCTGGTGATTTTGCCCCACCCCTGAGGGTGGACCTTTGGGGTCTGGGGATGGATAGTAAGTAATATTTTTTCTTCAAAGAGTAACAAAAAGGAAAATAAATAAAACAAAAGAGCATGCCATCACCTTGTCATTACCACTATAGCATACTGCTGTAGAGATACGTTTTTCAAGGTTTTCTTTTTGAACCTTGTTTGTAATGTGAAGG
Organism: Ia io; assembly: GCA_025583905.1. NCBI lineage: Eukaryota > Metazoa > Chordata > Mammalia > Chiroptera > Vespertilionidae > Ia > Ia io. Next base: position 18,167 of record JAJQQW010001110.1, on the reverse strand, counting down.
CAAAATATTATTTTTGTGGTTCTTTTTATTGTATGGACAAATAAAAGAGCGGGAAAACTTCCTAGTTGGACATTTTTTAAAAACAAGTAGTGGTTTTATCAAACTAGTTTATAAAAATGAAGGGCAAATAAAAAAAAACAAAATTTTGGTGAATTCTGGCCTTCCTACCCCTGGGTTTTGGGTCCCTTTTTAAACTTCCCCTTTTCCCTTTCTTTAAAGGGGAATAAATTTCCCGGAAAAAACCCCGTTAAAAAAATTGGGTAGGGGGGTTCTAAAGGGGGGTTTCAAAGGGGGGAAATTTTGGGGAAAAAATTTAAAATTTGACTTTTTAAAACCCGCCCCTTTTGTTATTTTTCCCGAACTGGGTTTTCCCGCCTTTTTTCTAAGGCCCCCCGGAAATTCCCCCTTTTTTCCCCCGGGGGCTTTCTCCTCGGGGGGAAGGGGGTCAAGTTTTTGGGCCCCTGTGGCCCGGGGGGCAGTTTTTGGGGGCCCCCCCACCAGCGTAGGGAAAAAATAATTTTAGTACCCATTTTTTTAGAAAGGGTTTTTCCGGTTTAACCCGGGTTGTAAAAAAACCCCTTTTTCATTTAAATTTTTTTTAAAAATTGCTCCAAAAAAATTTTGGGGTGGTTTTTTTTAAAAAATTTCCCGAGTAATTTAATATCCAAATTTTTTAATTTTTTTTATCAAAAACCCCTTTTTTTTTAAAGGGAAAGGGACAATTTTTTAAAAAAAAACTTAAACAATTTTGGGGGGATCAGGGCCTTTTTTCCCTTTTTTAAGAAAATACATCTGTTTTGGGGGGGCCGGGGGAAAAAAATTTACGGGTCCAAAATGTGTATTTCAAAAAGGTTCTTTTTTTCCCTTTTTTTTTCAAAAGATTGATTACCCCTTTATGCTTAAAAAAAACCTTGGGTGTGTCCCCAGGGACAACCCTTCGATAGCTTTCTTTGTTTCCCCTTGGGAAGGGAGAATGGGAATCAGCATTTTTAGATTGGGTTGGCCCCTTTTTTTTTCCCGTTTTTTTAAATTGGGCCTTTCCAAAATTGGGGGCCCCACCTTGAAAAAAGGGGGTTCACCAAAGAGATTTACTTTTAGGTTTTTAAAAAAAAAACAACCGGAAAAATTTTCCCCCAAAATTCCTATTTATTTCATTTTTTCTTTTGTTTTCCAAAAGGGCTTATTTTTTTTATTTTATCCTTTTAATTTGGGATTTTTAACATTTTTGCTTTTAAAAGGGCAAAAAAAAATTTTCTAATTTTATTGTAGCCCCCCATTTTTTTTTCCTTTTTTAAAGGAAAATTGGGCCCCCGTTTTTCTGCATGGGGAATTTTTTTTAGCCTCGTTTTTTTCAGAGAAAGGGGAAAAAATTTTTCGGCTTTTTTTTTCCTCCCATTTTTTTGGGCCGGTTTTTCAGCTGGCTAAAGTTGAGTTGGGACCCAAAGGCCCAAAATTTTCCATTTTTAATGTTCTATAAATTTTCTGCCCAAGTCAACAGCAGAGGGCTTTGGGTGACTAGGCTTATTTAGGGAAAAATGGGGAGTCCAGTAAAAGGGGGATAAGCTTCTTGGGAGGAGATGGACACTAGGGGGGGGTAACTTCTGGAAACCAAATGCACCACTAAGAACATTTTCTGTCTGGACATATGGTTTTAACTGATAAAAAACTTGCATCTTTCCTGGGCATCTAAGGCTTTTTCCATCTGGATAACCCAAGTGTTTTCATGTTGTAAAGCGAGATTCCCAAGGTTTTGTCATTTGGCCCAATGGGGGGCCCTGGTGTCTTTACGTCTTCGTACCCACGGGCCCACCAAAACCCAAAATGGTTGGTGTTTTTAAAAACGCAAGGGACTTATTTTCAGAGCAGGATTATTGCTTGGTTCAGTTCCAATTTGCATCTTCTGTTTTTCCCTTTCTTTCTTTCATCTCTCATCTGTTTTCAGGGTGGTGAAAGAATCCTTGTCTCTTCCCTTCGTTCCTTCTGGGCCTTTCTGTTCTTTGGGCCGTTTGGTGCCTATTATGGCCAACCCCTTTTATTGCACAGCCGTTGCTTGTGAGGGAAATGTGGCTCTTTTCCCCCAAGCTTCTTTCAGCCTCCCTCTGCCGTTCAAACCAAAACTGGTCATGCGCCTTTCTAATTTCCATTCATGAGGGGGGGGGGGCATTGTAGTAAAGTGGTTTGCCTCCTGTTCACCAATTTGTTTATGTTCCTTTTTTTTAGGGGGAAATAAACGAGGGAATTTTCGGATTTTTGTGGAAGGCCTCTGTTACTTTTGAAAACCAGTTCACACCCAACTTGATCACCCCATCCTGCATTTTACCCACAAGTCACATTATATAAAAATATAAAAATGGGAGAAGTTACAATTTAGTTTTTTTTTTATCTCCCTTGATTAAGTTACCAAAGATTAACAGTTACAAATAGAAAAAAAATAGCCATCCTCTTCCTGTTAAGAATTTTATTGATGGGTTGGTGGAGTAGGGGGGGGGGACAATGGAAATATAAGATGATTTGTTTTGGGGGTAAAAATTTTGGGCAATTCTTTTTGGTACCACTGCTTGGATTAGAGTTAGTGGATAAAATTTCCTACATTTTTAAATTTTTTATTCTTGGAGTCTTCCTAATTCCTGGGTAACATTTTTCCTTCATATTTCACAAAAATTTGTAGGTGCCCATAAGGGCCATAGGATTTGCTTTCAAAACCCAAAAGCCTAAAGAGTACTCTATTTTACCACTCTATGGTACCCACCATTTTTAAGGGGAGGTTTATTCCTATTAAATGTATCAAGGGGAGGGTACCAAGCTTGGGGGAGATATAATTAATCCTTCTAATTATACTTTGTTTACCCAAAAGTTCACTGTGTACCATTTCCAATCACACCAATTCGGTTTTATTTTTACTTATTATAACTCTTATCCTGAGTGTCCTCTGCATACTCAGGTATCCCTTGTTTTCAGCTTCTTGAACTCTTTCTAACCTTAAACCATGCTGAATAAGGCATTAGCCATAAACCAATATTTCCTATATAATTAAAAAAGTGTAGATTGCCAAAATTTTTTCCCCTCCAAAGCGTGGGGAGGGTTCTTCCGGGGAAGGGTTTTTGGGACCCAGGGGGTTGGGGGGTGAAGGGCAGGGGGGGAGAAGGGGGGATAGGGAGTACCCGGTGGGCTTGCTTTGCCCAAGACCGCTTAGGGGGACCCTAACCAGTTTTTGCATCGAATTTTGTGGCACTGGGGGCATATTCTTAGTAATATAATAAAATAATGAATAACCAGTTAACATCTGAAAGATGGATTGGTCACTACCCTTTCTCCCAATTTTGATTTTCTATTTTTTCCTTCCTCTCTTTGTCTCTTACTTTCAATTTATGGGCTACCTTTAAGAAGTCTTCTTCCAGCCAAATTAAGGAGAACAAATACATATTTACCAGCCAGCGGGGTGTAATCGAAATTTTTAAATTGGGATCATACTTGTCTCCATTGGTTTTGTCTAGGGCCAAGGCATGGGGCAAGTTAGGAGCTCTTTAAATGTTTAAATGCTTTTCCCAGTAGGAGCTGGGTGCATTCCTGGCTCAGGTAACGGCTGTTTTTCTGGGGTTGTCTGGTTTAATCCGTAAAAAAATAACCCCCCCACTGTCAAAAGACTCAAACTTCTAGGCCTTTCTTTTATTTATCCAGCTAATTGGTCAAAGTTTCTTTTTTAACTGTGCAAGGGGGAACCTCACATCACCATACATAACTTAAAAAACCTAAAAAACTATGTGCTTTTCCCCCTAATTTTTTAGGTCGGTTAAAATTTTTTTGAGGGCTTTCCTTTTATATCTTTTAATTATTTTCTTCAACCATGGAGTTTGAAAAAGGAGGATCTCAGGAGGGTTGTATCAACTTGGGAGTCTTTTCTTTTTACCCCAAGTTAAGAGGAGAAACACCCCCAAAAAACACACCACGTTAGCTTTAGGAAAAGGAATGGAATTTTTTGTTAGGGCTTTTGGCAATTTTAATGGAAAAATAAACTTCAGGGTTTAATGGGATGGGGGCCCAAAACCCAAGTATCAATATTTGGGATCCGTTTTTTTTTAACCCAAACCACCTTTTCTTCCTAAATTGGCTCTTTTTCTTAGTGGCCCTGAGAAATTCCATTATCCATACTAGGTTGATCAGCGAAAAGATTTAGGGGGGTACTATTGTTTCCCGGATAATCAAATCGAAAAAAATTTCTTTTAAAATTGGGAGGGGTTCATTTAGCATTTTCTTCAGTCTTACTGAGGGGGGCCATTGTCTCCCCCATCCCTGAACCCAGTCCTTTGTTGGAAGGCAGAGGGAATGAAATCCCCACTCTTTGGGCTTTAGGCCTTCAGGGTTTTTTTTTTTGTTGTTGTTCTGTGATTCTTATTTCCCTGGAATATTGTTGAGAGTTTAGGAAGTTTGGGGGGGAAACATCATCATAAAACAAAATTAAATGGGGCTGAGAGGAAGAAGGTTTTCAAAAATTATTGGGGTCAACTAAGGGGGGAATAATGAGGTTTTCCATTTAAGCATACCAAAATAGTGCAGTAGGCCCAAATTTTGGGGGCACCTGAAAATGGCCCCACATGTCCCACTTTAGGGGAATTTTGTAATGTAAATACTCATGGAATTAAAGCCTCATCTGCAGATCCCTTTCCCTGCTAATGCCAGAACCCATTCTCTTTTACAAAATCAATTCTACAGTCAGCCAGTGCTAGAATTTACTTTTCAGTTTGCCAAAGTTAAAATTTCCTTGAGATGAGACTTTCTCTTTCAATTTTATGGGGACTCCCTATCCAGATTGTCATAAAGGCCTTTTCATTTTGTGTCTAATCTCAGGATCTGAGTTTCCCTAAACTCTAACATTCCATGGGGGTGACAGCCTGATTGGCAGGAATGAAATTTCAACTTCCCATTTTTCCAGGCTTGGGTTATTTTGGGCCCTATTTGGTAAAAAAAGTACGCCAGGGCCCTTTGTTCTTTATTCTGGCAGGACCTAAATAACCCCAGGGGGGGGTTAACCCTCCCACCCCAGTCTTGATTTTGGGCTGTACATGAATTCTTATTCCATTTTGAAAGTGCTCGGTTTCCCAGCCTCTTTCAAGGGTTTTTGGTTGGAGGAAGGTGGGGCCACAAAAACAACCTCATGTTCAGAAATTTCTTGCCTCCAGCAATAAAATACATGTTACTTTCCTTGGACCATGTAATTCTTATCGGTTATTTTAGTATTCTAAACTATTAGTAATTTTCACTTTTCTTCAGCAAAGGGGATTATTCCACCCACCCCCAACCTGTGTTGGCCTTTGTTGGGGGGTTTATTGGAGAACTCGTTAAATATTTTGCTTTAAGGATCTGCCAAATTATATTTTAGTAGAAACCAAGTTGTTTTACTGGAAATTTTATACTCTTTCTTAGGAGTTGTTCTTTAAAATGCCAAGACTTTATTTTTCCTGATACATTTAACTTCAAGTAGGATTTTAGCCATCTGCTTTTCAGGTTTTTCAAGATATCTTTTTTTATTTCTTAATGAACCAGAGGAGGTGGTAGCTTGTTCCCCCCCCAGTGCCTTTGTTTGGTATTTTATAGATCTGCTGGATGAAAAGCCATACGGGGCCTGTTCATATTCTTCTTAACAAAATAATGGGGTTTGTTTATTAAAAAATTTCTGAAAATAGTCGAAATTGTTGGTTTAAAAACAAAAAATGTTGTTCTTAGAGGATGTTGTCATTTTCTGGGGAATCTTCTTGCACTTGTCCCCCCCAGATAGCTCTTCAAGGTCCTTCTCCCTTCATCTGTGATTTAATAGGATATTTTTGGGGACCAAGTCAATTATTTTCAGAAAATCTTATCCTGCTTTGTCCTAAAACTGGGCAGGAAATAAAAACTCAGTTTTCAAGATTTTTACCCCTCACTTAGTTTTTCTGGTTGACTCAATGTAAGATTTTATACCAGCATTGGAGGTTTCTGCATTCTTTTAACATCTTGCAAAATTTTCTTTTATTACCTTAGAATTAAATTGGTTGCCTGGGAAAAAAAAACAGAAAACTCAAAAAGTGTCTGCTTGGAGGTGGGTACCTCTGTTTTTACCTTATTAATATCTGAGAGAAAAAATTTTGTAAGGTCTATACAAAACAAACAACCGTTTCCCATTTTCCCTCCCTTCTTCTCGAAGAATTGCCCATTTTCCCCATTTTCCTCTTAGGCTTAACTTCTCTTCCAGGTTTTACACCCACCTACCCTTTTTTCCCTCTCATTCCTTCTTTTCTGGTTAGGTCTTAACACTTCTTCCGGTTGTCCGGGCCCCCACCATTTTACAATTATAATTTAAATAGGTTGTACTGATTTTCCCAATAAGAGAAGGGACCATTTTTTTTTTTTTCTTCTTTTAAAAAAGGGGAACAGGATGGAACTGGGGTTTGGTATCTTGGTAATTTCATTTCCCTAGGGCCCTTGGAAGGGGGGGACCTGCATCATAGAACATTTTGAAAAACTCGGATACTCTCAAATGTTCCCTTTGTCCAAAAAAAATAATAGGCCTTTAAATTAGGTGCCGGCCTTACTCTGTTGGGAGTTCTACAAAAAAACCATTGCTAAGGGGGACTCATCCCCCAAGTTGGCCCGCCACTAAACTGGGGACCCAACCAGGGCCCACTGCCTAGATACCCCTCTGCCTTTGTTTTTTTTTCATTCCCGGGCTGGGGTACATTTTCTCCTGGCTAACCTCCATTCAGTGGGGCACCGAAATTAGGTTCACCGGGCTGTTCTTTTCTCTTGCCCCAACCATTCTCTCCTCTCCAGGGAATTTTTTTTGCAATGTTGTATTTATTTTTCAGAATGTAAAGTGTTTTTAAACCTTTTAGTATTCAAAATAAGTATAACTTCCATTTAAAAAACCTCTAAGGCCTTTTGTATGGGTATGTCTTTTGTCTTTCCCTAAACATTTGAGGGGGGACTTACCATTTCCATTGTTAAATTTTTTCGCTTTGAAAAAAATCTTTGGCTTCTTTTTTCGCCAGCTGTTCGTATATTTTATATATAATTACACATTTTCAAATTTAATTTTTTTTTTTCTCTCCTTCAAGATTGCTTTATTTAATTTTGTTTTCCCTTTTAATTTGGAATGATGGGGAACAAGGAAGTTTATTTTTCTCCTTACTTCTAGTTTTTTTTCTTTCTCTGTTTATGGGGGGGGACCATGGGGGCAGAGCATTTCTTCTCGCCTTATTCTAAACATGTTTTGATTAGCTGCAAATTTTGCAGAATCATTAGTTGGTTGGGATTCAAACTGCTTAAAATAAAAATGAAAACTGGATGACTTTTACCGGGCCCACCCACAGGGGGGCCCACAGTTTTAGTTTCCAGGTTCTTTCAAGGGACGTAGTGATTGTTTTCTTAAGTAAGGGCTAAACAAAAGGTCAACAGCGCTTCCGGGCACGGTGAAAAAATGTTGCCTGGGTATTTTTATTATTGATTTCCTGTATAAAAAAAAGTTAAAAATGTGGTTGAACTGAAATAAAAAAAAGACTTTCTCTGAAATAAAAAGGGCAATTATAAAACCCGGCTAGCTGCATTTTTTTAGAAAAAACACCCCAAATAAGCACTTTGGCTTATAGCCAACCCTGGTTTTGGCCAGCTACCTGTCAGTTTTGGGGACCACTCATTTGTGAATGCTATTCAAGGGTTACCTTTTCTGGTGGATTACAAGGGCAGGAAGTTTTTAAACTAGGGTTATTGGGCCGGATTGTGTTGCTTGTGTGGGTGTGTGGTTTGTGTTGTGTTGTTGTGTGTGGAGACGGCGATGTGGGGAGAGAGGGGAGAGAAGAGGGAGAGGAAGGGGGAGGGGGGGAGAAGAGAGAGAGGGGAAGGACTGGAGAGGGTGAGGAGAGATAGAAAATTGTTGGTTTTATTTTCTTTTTTAAAGCTGTTTTTTATCTTCTTTTAAGAATTCTAGGGGAATTTTTTATTTATTTGGCTTTTTGTTACATTTCTGGAAGTAAATTTTTGATATTTTATATAATGATGCTAATATAAAGTAGGATGGTCCATCTTTGTTTTTAGGTTTTGTTGCATATTTAACTTTTGCATTTTTTCTCTGGTTTTTGAGAGGTGGGTTTCTTTTATAATTGAACAGATTTCTTTCTAAAAAACACAGTAAATTTTTTCAAGACGTGGGGGTTTTTTTTCTAATCACTGAGGATCCCTTTAAATGGATATTAGCAGAAATGATTAAGGCAATTACCGTTGAATAATAAATTCATAAAGGCTATCTTAACTGTAGTGAAAAAAAGTGGTGCTAGTTTCTGAAGCATTCACATAAAATGCCCTCTGTACACCATTAATGGAAACAGGGAGGGTTAATTTATGGTAAACCAAGGGAGTCTAAAAAAAGGGCACCCACATACTAAACTTGTTGTTTTAACCCAATTTGTGATATTGGCTACTTGAGAAAGGGGATCACCTTGGATAAACAACTGAACGAGATCTTAGATGATTTTTTCTGTGTATTTCCAATTTTTTTTATTTTAAAAAAATATCTGATTTATTTATTCGGTAGCTTAATTTAGTTTTTGTTTACTATTTTTTTTTCCTTGCGTTTCCTTTCATTTTTTTGGCTATTTTCCACAATATTTTACTTATAAAAAAAATAAACACCCACCAAACAAGTGTATAATTGAAATTGAATAAGGGAATGAATTCCTCTTATGAGAGGTTTAGCTTACTATTTAATATTTTGACCACACTAGGGATCTTTGGGGGGGGACATTTCTTAGAATATTTGGAGTTTAGAGAATGCCCCTCCAAACAAAATTGTGTTTATGTTGGGGGGGGGGGCTTACAAGCAAAGCTATTCAAATGGACTTGATTACATTTTTTTCCTACCCTTTGTGGGCAAGTACCGAAACAGTTTGTTGCCATTGATTAAAGGGATTGTTTTTTTTTTCCCCCTACCTCTTTATTTTAAAGCTACAAACCAGTTTCATTCCATTTCTGGACTGACAAGTTTGGATATGGAAATTTCTGGGTTAATTTATATGTTTATTTCCTTTTACCCATAGCTTGGGTTTTTATTTGGAAAAAGTAGGCCAAAGTTCCAACATTTCCAGGGTTCTTGGGGGGACTCTGAGTGGGGGGTGAAAAAAATTGGGCTTCCAGTGGAGTTAAAGTTTATCATTTTTAAAATAAATTTGAGTTGCTGGAAAAATAAGCTGGAAGCTATAAAAAAATTAATTTTTTAAGTTAGGAGTGTTTCGCCAGTATCTAGTTCCTGGGCAGCGGTGAGGGGGGTCTACTTTGTTTTTACTTTTCTTTCCCCGAAATCTATAAGGTTGTTATGAAATTTGTCATTTTTCTAAAATGTTGAGGGGGGAGGAGATACCCTAGGGGGGACCAGAGATTTTTAGGGGATCTGAACGGTGGGAATTATTTATGTGAAAAAGGGAACAGGGGGAGGGACAAAAAACCAAAGGGGGCAGGTTATTCTTTCCAGGAAAATTATTGGCATGCCCCAATTTTTTCTTGTGGAAAAAAATTCGTCATTGAAAACAAAAGGGTAAAAAAATATTAGGGCTTCCTTGTTTTTTGTTTTTTTTTTATTTTTTTTTTCAGTTTGTCATTTGTTACAAATAAGGAGGGTTGCATCAGTTTAGGTATTTGCCGAGGTGTCTTGAATACGCTTCCCTGGTTTTATTCGGGGATATTCAGTTTGGGGGACTGCCACTATTTGAATTTTACCAGCCCAAAAAGCCAGGGGAGGGTCCAGAATTTTGTCACTGGTTCTACACTAGTGCAGTGATAAGGCCACCTTTTGGTAAAAGAAATTATGAAAAGATTTGGCAAAAACTTTTCCATATTGATTACTATCTTTTTTCCTATGTGGGGGACTAGTTGTATATTACTAGTATATAAACCATGGCCCCAAAGCAAATTAAAAACTGCAATGAAATGCAAATAAACAAATTAGGAAATTAGAACGAGGGGAAATCTATATAATAGAAAAACCAGGTGGGATTTTTTTATTCTGTATCCAGTATTGTGGTTAATTTGGATATTGTTTTTTACTATTGTTGTTACAGAATTTGCTTTACGCTTGGGGAGAAAAAAACTGGGTAAAAAAATGTAAACTAAGGAATTCCACTCTGTATTATTTTCTTTACAACTGCATGTGGAGGTCTTACTATTTCTAAAAATTTTTTTTCACCTTTAGGGAAAAAAGGGGGAAAACCCAGGGATTTTTTTAAACTTTTAATGTCAGGGGAAAAGAGCATAATATTCTCAACCAAATAAGTTAGATTTGCCCCTTGTTTTTTGCCATTGGCCCAAAGCCACTGGAAAAATATTTCTGTAATTTAATTGGAAGGAATATAAAAAAGGGGGGACTTACACTTTATAGGTAGGTGAACAATATAATGGGGAAGGGAGGGGGGGGTACTTTTCGTTCCCTAATTTACCACCATGGGGGAATGTGAAAACCCTTACAGGCAATTTACCTGCGGATGGTACCATTTTCAGATATGGCTGGAAAATGGATGTTACTGTGTTTTAATCCAAATCTTTCATGGGTCAGAGTGTGGGGAAGAATTAAAACATCAATTGGATAACTGATTCCTGATTTTTTCACCATTTGTTTCTCTAGAAATAAATTAGTTATTATGATGGGGGTCTTGTTAGTTATAAATAAAATTTTCATATTGAGGAAAATATACTTTTCAGGGATTTATAGCGTTAAATCTCTTTGGGTTATATCACAGTTAGTAAAAGTGAGGGGGGTGGGGGGTAGTGAAGGGAGGAGAGGAGCGTTTTTCATGTTTGGCCCTTTGTACAAGAAACTTTTCCTGATTGAATTTAACAATTGTTGCCACTACAAAAATAATATTTGTCACGGTTATTTTCCAATATAATAATGATTCCCATGATATATCTTATATAAAATTCTGCCTCTGTTAGTGATTATTCACTTCTCTCCACTTCATAAAACCTATGTATATTTTTTTTCTACCTCATTGAGTTGGTATGGGTATTTTAAAACTACAACATAATGGGGCCATTTTCATGTAAAAACCAGTTTTACATTTCAGTTTTAGGTTGGGACAAAGCTGAATCAGTACTGTTCGCCACTTTCAAATTAGGAAATGGGTTCATTTGAATAAAGGAAAACTAACCTCAGGGGACTTTTGTTACCTTTCAGGAAAAAAAAAATATTTTACCCAAAATAGAGTCTATAAATAGGTCCCAAGGGATGCTCAACCTTATATTGTGTGATTTTATATTCTTAATGGGCAACAAGGATTATAATTTTGATATATTTTTGTTCTTTACTTGGGGTGACTCTACCATTTAAAAGTTCCATTTAAAAATATTACCAAACAACCAAAACTGATTGCAAACAACAAAAGCTATGTGCCCAGAAGTTGAAGCAAGGTGTTCTTCTAGGGGGGTTCTTGGTTGGTTTTTCCAAATGTTTACCCAATATCGGTTCCCTCCATTTTAAATATTTAATAATCCATTCAAGATTTTTTTTTTTTTTTTCATGGATTTGGTATGTTTGTATTCTAATGGGCTTTAGTACAATTAGGGCCAAACCCATTTGTTTTTTAATCACTACCCTTTTTTCCTGCTTATTTTCAATTTTATAACCTTCCTTTTTATCCTCACAGAGAAGGAAAGTTAAAAGTTATGTTTTAGCTTTCTTTTGTAATTTGAATAAGAATACTTATACTATTAAAAATATTATGAAAGACCTTTTGAAAAAAATATTTGTTTTACTTTAAGAGTTTTTTAAGGTAGTGTTGCCTCAAAAAAATAACTTTTTCGTTGGGCCCTATTAGGTGGGGTTCACGTGGGGGGGAAATGGGTTCGTGGGGAAGCGATGCTGGCCACATTCGATTCAAACTGGCAATCTGAGAAATTGGCATTTCTCCAGGCCAGCTCCATGCTGCCTTCCATGGGCCCAATTCTAGGGCTGCACCACAAGCTTCTTGGGCAGGGTCGCTGCTGTGTGTTTGTAAACCCCAGGGTTTGCCGATACCATCTAGGGAGGAAAACAGTGTGAAAGTCAGGGGGACCACATCTGAGCTCTTTTTTCTTTTTTACTCTGTATTTTGGAATCTCAAGTAAAATTAGGGTCTGCATTCTCAAGTTTCATTTGACTTGGTTTTATTTTTTTTATTAATTTCTTAAATTTGCTTTTTTAAAAGCTCTTTTGGGGAACAGCAAAGTTTGGTTTTACCAGCAAAAGGGAGGGGGGGACTTTGGGCCAATTGAAGGAAGAACACTAATTCTTTGTCATCGATCCATAATTACTGCTGCACGCCAGTTCTCCAATCCTGTGGGGGAAAAATCTGTGAGTTGAAAGTATTTTTATGTTTGTTACTAAAGGCGTTGTTACTGACCATTAGAGTGTTTGAGGTATACAAAGTGCATACCACTGGGTCTGGGTCTTAGGGGGGGGACAGGAGTATTGTTGTATTTTAGCGGGGCGGTGAGGGAAAAGCATTAGGCTCAAGGAAGGGGCTGGGAGGTCTGGTCCTTACCAGGTTTTGCGCAGTGGTTAGAGTAGTGGGTTCTTCAACCTTTTCTTAATGCCGTCGACCCTTTTAATACGTTCCTTCATGTTGTGGTGACCCCAACCATAAAATTGATTTTTAGTCGTTGCGGCCTACTTCTTAACTGTAATTTTGCTTACTGTTAGTTAATCCAATAAAGGTTTAACCCATCGGTGTTTTCCATAATGGTCTTAGGCGGGGGGGGACCCTTGCTAGCGGTTCTCAAACTGGTGGGTTGCGGAACCACAAGGTTTTTGAAGAACACTGCTGTAAGGAGCCTAAAGACATATCGGAAAAACAAAGGATACTTTTACCAATTTTACTTTTTGGCACTATAATGTGACTGGGGCTTTAGGGTTCATCATTTATTAAACGTTACGCACTTTTTTGGTTGGGGGTCACCACAAGATGGAAAACTACCAATAAAAAAAAATGCGGCAGTTATCAAAGGTATGGTAACCATTGGCTTTTTTTTGTCCAGTTAATAACAATTTGATTTTTCTAGGGAGTTATGGATTCACTTATTTTTTGATTGGGACCAATTTTTAAAATTAGTCTGAAAAACTTGGTCTTTTTTTACTATTTTTATCAACCTGTCATATTTAATAACTCTTGGGAACCACACCCAATCGTTGTGCTTTTTAACCTACATAATTATTAGATTGGAGAGGATGTATTTTGGCCTTTCTTGGGGGGGTAAGGTTAGGCATTCTTTGAGGGCCCATTCTTGGTATGCCTAGGGCTGAGATTTAGGATTATCATAGACCCCAGTTTTATTTTTTTTTTTTCCCCCGGATCATTCAGTTGCTAAGTAGGCATATTGCTTTCCCATCAAGGTCTTGTTTGCAGTGGAGCAGGGGGCAATCTTGCGTTCGGCACCAGGTTCACATCTGTTTAGTCTGGGATCCCGATGTGAGCATGGGGGCATTGGGTGAAGTGGGGAAGGGCAATGCCCACAACTTCCACCAAGGGAGAATCCTCCTAGGTAGCCAAGGGGTGAGGGGTTTTCAGTGGCCCATGGTTTTTAATAATTTTGGTGGGGTTAGGAAGGTCTGTGCCCCACCTCTTGTTTGGGGACCACCCAAGTTTCTTCAAGCTGGAATGGTTATTACCCCCTAATAAGCGGGGACCATTAGTTATTGGGCCTGTTACATAGGGGTTGTTTCCTTTTACCTTGAGGGAATTTTATACCCGGGGCTCTGGGCTAAAACCACGGCCCAATCATCCGGGGCCAAAGCAGGCGGATGTGGAGGTTTTTGCTTTGAAAAGTCTTTCAATTATGGTCGCCTATGGGCCCCCACAATTATGGCATTATTTTCCCACGAACAAGGCACCTGGCCTTGGGGGATTTTCCACTCGGCCTTGCTGGGGCAGGGGAGGTCCCAGCAACTGATTCACATAAATTTCTCAGTGGGGAACCAAGGTTTTCTTTCTCCATAAGGGAGGTGACCCAGCTCAAACCCAACTGGGCGTGGTGGGGGGGGGCCATGCCTTTCTTTGAACAGGGGGATCCCATGGTACCCCAGCCCCATTCACGAGGGGGTTTCAAAAAACCTTTGGTCCTTGAGACAGAAGCTCAGGGCAAACAAGCTGTGGGGACAAATTTGGGAATTGTGAGAAGCGGGGGTCCATCCTATTGGGCCAAAAGGGCAAAGTGGGGCCAATTTAAGGCGAAAATGTGGATCAGGTTAGGCCCTTCCCCCTTGGGGGGGGCCACCCATGGTGGGGGGGGAGGGGGGGGCCTATACACAGTCCAGAACAGGATTAATAAAAAATACCAGCGTGTCATTTGGCTTCCTTTTTTAAATTTGCTGCCCAGGGGTACAAATTTTCATAAGGCAAATTTAGTTTGGTTAAGTTTGTTTGGGGTTATTGTAAAATATTTAAATGTGTTTGGTAAATTCTAAAAAAATATTCTCAGAGGGGTTGTGTTGTTTATCCACGGGTTTGTTTTCTCCAAGACCAACAAAAAAACCAGATGGATATCCTCCCCTCCCCCCACCGGGCGTTGAGGGAAAAACTATTAATAAAAGTAATGGGGGTGATTTCCATATCTGATAGAGAGGATAGATAAAAATTGTTAATGGGGACAGTGTGAGGAATAATATCATGTTAAAGGGGATATTGTCTTGGTTTTTCTAGTCCCATGGGGCAATTACCCTTTAACAAAAACTGGAGCTGGTCTAATCCACATTAGTTTACAGGTTTCATCAGACCATAGGTACTTGTTTTACCATTTGATCTGCAACTAGATTTACCGATGGCCAAGTAGTGTTTAGTAGTGCCACACCACTTTTCATTTTTCTTTGAATGGTTCCACAAGGCCCAACATGCCAGAAAAACCCTTTTTCTCTGGGGGTTATATTTTGTCTTAGGTAGGCCACTCTTTAAAAGCTTTTGGAGTCAATTTGTTTTTGATTTCCCTGTGTTATCATACCCAAAGGGAAGGGGGCTGGGTGGAGGGGGGGGGGGACCCCTGTGTAACTTTTAAATGTGACCTTCTACTTGCCCCCAACCAATGGGGTGTCCTCTTGGGATGGGGACCTTGGTGTTTTGGTAGTTATTTGGGTATACTTTTTGTACATTAGTTCAGGGGATCAGGACCACATGATGTTTTTTTGTTCCTTACCCTATTGAAGGGGTTAAATTCACGGGAGATGAGTCCACAAATACTTAACCCTTCTTGTCCCAAGGTTTAAAATTTACCCTCGTTGTCATATGATGAATGGCTTAGCGTGGCTGTGGTCACATTAAGGGGGGTGGTATTTCTGCTGGTTTGCCCATTGCTTGTAGTTGTTCTCTGGGGTTTACTCATACACCAAAAATTTCCTTATCCTTCCCCTCTGAGGGTTTTGACAATTCTTCTGATTCGATGTTTCTCTGTTTTCTGGATCTATCTTTTCCCCCCTTTTCAGTTTTTATGTTGTTTCATTTATATTCCATCCCAAATTGGAGTGAAGAATTCATGAGGAAATTTATTTTTAAATTGTTGTTATTTGCGTTACTTTAAAACATACCATGCTTTACAATAAATATTTTGTTTAATTTTATTTTTATATTTTAAAATTTTTAAATGATTTACTGCTTAAGGAAACTTGTCTTATGGATTATTCTTTTTTTTTTTAATATATTTTATTTGATTTTTAACAGAGGAGGGAAGGTAGCAGGAGGGATAGAGAGTTAGAAATCTTTCGTGAGGAGGAGGGTATCATCGATCAGGCTTGCATCTTGGCACCCCACCCCTACTTGGGGATGTTATTTTGTTGCCCTCAACCAAGGGTTTACATGCCCTTTTGACCGGGGAATCGAAACAACCTGGGGACCCTTTCCAGTCCGCAGGGGCCGCGACGGGCTCTATCCACTGAGCCTCAAACCGGTTTTGGCAAGGGCTATCTCTTTTTATAACAAGTATTTTTTTATTTAAAGCCTATTCATTTGTGGTTTCGTTTCTTATTGTAATGCTGGTTCTTTTACATTTAATCAAATTTATTTAATTTATATTGTCTTTATCAGGGTTTTAATTTACCAAAAACAGTCATCGTTACAGACATGCTTTGGAAATGAAATATTTATTTAAGAAAGTATATTCTTATTTTTGCAGGTTTTACTTTAGGCACATGGCTGAAGTGTGGGGATTAAAAGAATGGGGGAAATATAAGTACTGGGGTCCCACTGGGACCGTTCGGTTGGGCTTCCTGCATCAGGTATTTTATCTTCCACTTGGCTGTTATTTCAAATAGAAAGGTATTCATGAAGTATTGCTTTCAAAAATCGCTCTTTGCCTTACCTGCATCCTTTCCTGTGACCCGGGTTTAGTTTATAACTAAGAAAAATGAGCGGCACCGTCCTCATAGTTTCTCTTTAGAAGTTAGTTTTTTGCTAGGGAATAAAAAGCTACTCGTAATTTGGATCAAGTCACCTCTCTCCTTTTGAATTAGCCGGGGAAAAACCTTAGTGCCAACCTCCTTCTTTGGCTTCCACTTTTTCTTTGCCCTTTGCTCTGTTCCTAGGTATTAGTTCTATGTTTCATTCCCTTGTTTTTGCTTTCTATGTGCTTTGCCTCATCTTCCACTTATATTGAAGATCTAGGGTCCTCTGGTACATTCTTGGTTTATGTATTAAACATTTAGAAAATATCTGTCCCTTTTTAAAAAAAAAAAGGTATATATTTTTCTACACAGGATTAGTCTTTAAGTTTTTCCCCTTAGAAGCAAAGTTTCCACATTTGGTTACCTTTGTTTTTGAGGCAGGGCAGCAAATATGAACTTAGAGAATACTAGGGGGATTGGGGGTGGAAATTTGTCTCTAGAACTCAGAAGGGGAACCAATAGGCTAGCTACCGGGTTCTTCCAAAAACATTTTCTCGGTAAACAACGGTATTATTGCCTCATTGTAATTGTCTGGAGGAGGCATTGTTTAAGCTTAAGGGGGGGAAAGAATTTTAATAGGGAAGTACCATGGGGGAATAGGTGTTAGTTGGTTCAGGGGACATCCTCTTGTAAAATTAGTCGTCATTCCACTAATTATTTTACTGGGGTGGGGGACCTTGAGCAAAATTAAATACAAAACCAATTAATCTTCTTGGTTGTATCCTCCCCTTAATCTAATGAAGGGATATTCGGCAACCAAAGATTTAATTTTCCCAATCTTTAATAAATCAGGTATTCTGGTTTTAAAAGTATGGTACCTTCTGGGGTGCTTGACCCACTTCTTTAATATTGCCTGTGGCAAGTGTTTCTTAAGGGGCCATTCTGGGTAGGTTTTTGTGTGTCAGTAATTAACCATGGCTCAGTTGAGGCTTTTGTGTCCTTTTGGGAAAGAGGGTTTGTTTCAAAAATAAACTGGATTTCCAAAAAAACAGAAGGGGCAGGGCCCCCCCGTTTGCTAATTTTCCTGGGGAAGGGGAGCATGCCCTAAATAATACTTAGGGGCAATGTGACCAGAAACTTCCTCCACCCTTCTGGTCAAACCCCCAACCGATTTGTGGGGGGCCGCGGGTGGGAATCCGGAACCAACCGGAGGGAAAAAAGCATTCTATGTTTGGTTCAGGGGCGGTTACTTGCAATACGTCGGAATTGTTTTTGGCAGGTTTTTCTTTCCAAGTGGGGAAAAGTTGCCTTCAAACACTAGGGGGTGGGGGGAAGAAGGTAACCCCAATTAAGACTCTAATTGTATAAATTCCTTATGGGGGCCCCAGGGATTCCACTAGGAACAGGAGATTTGGTAACCCCTCACGGTTCCCTTTTTAGGATTGCTATTTTTGGTCCCCTGTAGTAGGAGGAAATATTAAACAGGGGCCTCTATTATTGCAATTCTTTCCCTGGCTTGTTGCGTAGCGTCTGCGAACAACACCCACACAATCACATACAAGCATATTTAACCCTACAATTGCTTTTTAAAGGGGGGAGGAAATAAGGGCAATTAACTTCTAACCCCAAAATTTTATTCCAAAATTAGAGAGTTAAATATTCTAATGTGGTTTGTGGGTAAAGAGATGATTAATGGAATAAATATGGGTTATAAAATAAACTGCTTTACCCCTTTAGTCCCCCCCCTGGTTCCAAGGATAGTTAATGGTTTAACTGTCAAATACATCTGGAAAAACTAACAAAACTTTAA
>JAJQQW010000399.1:0-49682 GCA_025583905.1 Ia io | reverse complement strand
TAATTTGGTAAAGCATTCTCCCTCGTCCTTTCTTTGCTAAATGACACAGAAAACATTTGGATTTTACAACTTTTCACACCATAGTATGTGGTGTCAAAATCAAAATTAGTTACTAAATTACCTAAAATTTTGGAAATTCACATTACTCTTAGTTTGCTATTCCGGGGGAGGGGGGAGAGGGAATTTATGTAGGAGAGTTATATAACAATATCTTATGGTGTGGAACCTCAGGCATAAATAACCATTTGTTTATTTCCTTATTATTTGTATTAGTATTGACTTTTATCTGTGTTTATGGAAAGAAATAGAAAGTATGATATTTGGGTTTTGCCCTATATTATGCCTCAAAGTTAAATCAGAAAGCAGTGATTTCATTTTGTGAAATTTAACTATTAACCTTTGTTTCATTAATATGAACAACTTGGAGCAAACAACAGTTGTAACAGTATTTCTGTTGATGTCTAGTTATCCTTTTAAGGTAAAGAAAATGTCATAGGGCTAATTTTAGCTGAAATTTGTCAATATTTTTATTACATGATTGAGATTTTTTCCCCTCCAAATTCTGTAACTGAAATTCTGTTAATCTTTGCACACTCGATGGCATCTGCTTCAAATATTGATTGGGTAATTATCAGTAGAATTTTGATGATAATTTAAAATTTAGTTTGCCCTTTCTCAAAAAAAAGTGATTGATGTCTGAGTAGTGATTGTGCTGAAATTAAGTATTGTCAAAAACTAACCAAATTTGTCTAAAATACACTAAACTCCATCTTCTCATCAAACTGATATTTTTCCAAGAGTAATTTTACATTACATTTTATGGTGGACATTATGGAAATGCCTCAAATTACAAGTTATGTAATTTAATCTTCCTGAAATAGAACATAACTAAAAGGGGGGAAATAGTGTTATTTATTTAGGATTTATATTATTTGACAACTTATTTTTCTGTGAAGAAGTCTTCCTGACTAAAGGTGGTTTTAAGATAAATTTTATTTTACTTTCATATTTTTTATCCCTTCTTACTGTGTCTTGTAATTTTTATTTTTTGGAACAAATATTACATATCAGATTGTTCTGGTTTATGTTTACATTTTTAAAAAGTTCATGATCTATTTTTAGTTGTCATTACATTATATTGGAAAATGTGGAATAATGAACTAGTCAGTTATATGGCATTTTCTGTGGCTTGTTGTGTAAGGAGCATTTGTAATAAGCAAGTGAAAATACAAATTTAATTGTTTAGGAGTAATAACTAAAGTCATAATGACTGTATTTTTTTAAAAGTTCTCTTAATTTGAAAATTACTTCATCTAAATTTTATGCTCATTTTTGACATTTTTTTTCTTAGGTTGTTTTATTTAAACTGGTTGGTTTTTGGAAGTTAAAATGTTAGAAACTAGACTTACACATTTTAGCACTTATTATTTTGGAATAGGAATACTTGTGACATTTTAATAGACTAACAAAAACTCTTAGATTTTTTTTTTACTATATATATATATATAAATATATATATATATATATATATATATATATATATACACACACACACATACATATATTCTTTCAAATATTTTTATTGATTTCAGAGAGAAATGGAGAGAAAGAGAGAGCTAGAAACATCAATGATGAGAGAGTCATTGATTGGCTGCCTCCTGCATGCCCCCTACTGGGGGTTAAACCACAACCTGGGCATGTGCCCTGACAGGGACTCAAACTGTCACCTCCTGGTTCCTGGGTTGACACTCAACCACTGAGTTACGCTGGCTGGGCTATATTGTTTTAGTTGAATTTATTGGTATGACGTTGGTTCAAAAACCATGCAGTTTTCAAGTATATAGTTGAACAAAACAGGTTTTAAGATAAAATTTAATTTCTCCAATAGTCTTTTTTTTTTTCCTGGTAAGGTACCCTCCAATGAGGTTTTATTTTTTCTTTTAATCTTTATTATTGAAAGTATTACATAGGTCCTCCTTTCCCCTCCATTTACCTCTTCCAGCCCACTTCCGTCCTCCCCCACCCCAAGTCCCTCAGTATCCCATTGCCAATAGTCTTTCTGATAGTCCTGCCATGTATGCCTTTTTATTAGAAACTACTGTTTTGTGTCAGTAATAAGAATTCATTGCTAATTTTTCTTGTCATTTTTGTGGAAGGGATACAAAAGTGTTTAATTTTTTAAGGAGTATTAAGACTATGTAGAAGTTGAAAATTAAAGTATTAAAAATGAAACTGGACTATTATGTATATTTGTAAAATAAAAATTACATTAAAAGTTCTACATAACAAAAAGTACCAGAAAGGAAAATTGGAAGACATGGCAAACTGGTGAAGAGATATATCCAATACATTACTGAGAGCTAGTTCCCTTTATGTAAAGTGTCTGCCATTAGGGCTACCTCTATCAAGACACTGAGTCTGGTATGCTTTCTGTTCCTTGGAAAGTCAGGAGTGTTTGGGCTTGGTTTTGCTTCTGCCCCTGATGGGTGGCCAGGAGATACTGGGTCACTGTTTTTCTTTAAGTCCTCCAGGCCCCTATGCAGTCTGCTTTCCCCCTTTTCCCCCTCAGGGTTCTCTAATGACTGTCTCTTTTATTATTTTCAGGCTTTTTACTTGTACTTAGTAGAGAGGAGTTGGGAGAGATGAGTCTAGGCCATCATATTCCAAACAAGAAAGTTGTTTTATTTTTAAACCTGATTTATTTTTGTTTGTTTGTTTTGTTTTGTTTTGTTTCCTTATTTCTGAGAGAGAGAAAAAAAAGAGTGGGTAAGGCTTCCGCTTCACGTTACTTCTAGAAATTGAAGTTATACATCCTTAAGTCCTTAGCCTAACATGTAAAATTCTCCATAGGATTACCTTCCTATTTGTATTCTCTCCATAAATTTATTTCTCATTCCTCATAACGTAGCCCATCTCTTCTGTAAAATCACTCTCATTAATACATCTTGCTCCCTCCTACCATCAGACGTTTATCAATGCCATTGTCACTATTTGGAATGTTCTCTATTTTTATCAATTAATTTAGACCAATTTGGTTAAGGAAAAAATTATAATCATCAACCATCATGAAATTCTAATTCACTGACTTTATTCTGTGCCCAATTCTTAGCATTCCTGGGAGATCTTTTAATCAACATTTCTTCACACCAAATATGTAGTATTTCTCCTTGTGCACTATGCCATTCTTCATGAGCTATTTTTATATACCCAAACCACCTGGAAAAGTACTATACATTGAGGGAGAAAGCTTCTAGTATGAATTGCAAGGCAATTATTTCAACTATTTTGATGTAAGACTCTCAAATACTTCTGTTTTGTATTTATGAATATTTCACACATCTTTTTTTCTGGAATTTATTTAGGTCTGGGAATGCAGAGCGACTGGGGGTAGAAAAATTTAGATAATAGGTTTAATTATGCATTTTGATTTCCATTAGTAGACCTAAATTATGTGACCAGATGACAAGAGAAGAATCTGGAAACTCTCCCACCCTGTGAATGGATGATAGTGTGTGAAAAGACAGATGGTAAAGAGCATCAAACATTTTCTGGAATGTTTCTGGCTTTGAAAATCCCTGAAGTTTAAAACCTGAACTTTATTGAAGTTGCATTAAGGCATGACTGTAATTTCCATTACGTCTATTTACAAAACAGTAAAGGGGGTATTCAGTGAAGGCAGGGGCTATTGATTCTAGGATCAAATTCTGTCTCTTAGGGTCAAACTATTGAATGCGTTCTTAAATTCTGAGATGCCAAATATTTTGCCATTACTGATTATTTTTTTAAAACTATGCACAGGACATTTGCTTCCAAAGAGAATGGAGTAATAGGACCAGATTCCCCCTCCCATCTAAAACAGCAATAAAAGGACAAGATACCTGAAATAATGGTTTTCAAGACTCTGGATAGCTGGTAATGAAAGAAAGTGATCCCCAAGGGCAGTGGTTCTCAACCTTCCTAATGCCGCGACCCTTTAATACAGTTCCTCATGTTGTGATGACCCCCAACCATAAAATTATTTTCGTTGCTACTTCATAACTGTAATTTTGCTACTGTTTTGAATCGTAATGTAAATATCTGTGTTTTCCGATGGTCTTAGGCAACCCTGCTAGCGGTTCTCAACCTGTGGGTCACGACCCATAGGTTGAGAACCGCTGCTGTAGAACCTACTTCAAAACTGTAATTTTGCCACTGTTATGAATCGTAATGTAAATATCTGTGTTTTCTGATGGTCTTAGCCGACCCTGCTAGCGGTTCTCAACCTGTAGGTCACGGCCCACAGGTTGAGAACTGCTGCTGTAGAGCCTAAGACCATCGGAAAACACAGATATTTACATTAGGATTCATAACAGTAGCAAAATTACAGTTTTGAAGTAGCAACGAAAATAATTTTATGGTTGCGGGTCGCCACAACATGAGGAACTGTATTAAAGGGTCGCGGCATTAGAAAGGTTGAGAACCACTGCCCAAGAGAGACAGAGAACAAACAATATGAGTCCTATGACTCTCTCAGCTTATTGCATTGATAGTTTCCAGACCATAGGGAGAGGGAGCAGTCAGAGCCCAGTGGATTCCCTGAGGTGAGGACAAAAAGCTGAGGGAAGTAGATCAAGGCAATTAGAATTTCCAGAACAGAGTACTGGAGAAGAGAGGGCTGCACTCAGGTTTTCAGCTGAGTATAGGTCCATGGCTTGGAACAACCACCAAATGATTAGAGGTAAGAATTCCCAGCATTGCCCCAGCCCCCTAGCCGGTTTGGCTCAGTGGCTAGAGCGTCAGCCTGCAGACTGAAGGGTCCCAGGTTCGATTTTGGTCAAGGGCACATGCTTGGGTTGCGGGCTCGATCCCCAGTAGGGGGCGTGCAGGAGGCAGCCAATCAATGATTCTCTCTCATCATTGATGTTTCTATCTTGCTTTCTCTCTCCCTTCCTGTCTGAAATCAATAAAAAATATATTAAAAAAGAGAATTCCCAGCATTCACATAGGCCCGGGAATAGTGACAATTTCCACCAGCTAAATATTGTAAAAATCTCAATATTTACAAAATATTTAAAAATCTCAATATTTACAAATTGTGTAGAGGAAACAAAAGGGTATCACTTCAGTAATGGGAACTAATTATCTCTAAACTATAAACTGCTTGGGTCCCACCTAAAAAAAAATCTTTTATTAACTTTATTTTTATTATTGACACTATTAAAGATGTCCCCCCCATCCCCACCTTTGCCCACTTCCACCCAGCCCCCAACCCCCTTCCTCTGACCAGCCCCAAACTGTTATCTGTGTCCATGGGTTATGCATATATGTTGTTTGGCTAATCTCTTCACCTTCTTTCATCCAGTCCCTCCCACTTCCCTCTGACAGCTGTCAGTCTATTCCATGTATCCAGGCTTCTGTTTCTATTTCGCTTGTTAGTTTATTTAGTTCATTAGATTCCACATATAAGTGAGATCATATGGTATTTGTCTTTCTCTGACTGGCTTATTTTGCTTAGCCAGGTCCACCCATGCTGTTGCAAAAGGTAAGAGGTTCTTCTTTTTTACAGTTGCGTAATATTCCATTACGAAAATGTACCACAGCTTTTTTATCCACTCATGTACTGATGGGCACTTGAACTATTTCCAGATCTTGGCTGTTGTAAATAATGCTGCTGTGAACATAGGGGTGCATGTATTCTTTCGAATTGGTGTTTTTGGGATTCTTAGGCTATATTCCCAGAAGTGGAATTGCTGGATCAAAAGGCAGTTCCTTTTAAATTTTTTGAGGAAACTTCAGACTGTTTTCCACTGTAGCTGCACTAGTCTGTATTCCCACCAACAGTGCACTAGGATTCCCTTTTCTCCACATCCTAACCAGAACTTGTTGCTTGTTGATTTATTGATGGTAGCCATTCTGGCAGGTGTGAGGTGATAGCTCATTTTAGTTTTAATTTGCATCATTCTAATGATTAGTGACATTGAACACTTTTTCATATGTCTAGTGGCAATCTCTATGTCCTTTTGGAGAAGCAGATCTTAAAAACAATACACAAACTCATCAAACAATTCCTAAATAACATAAACTACATCCTAGAACAAAGGGATGGAAATACAAAAATGCCAAGCACCCAACAATGTATGCTTTGTGGGGGGTCTTTTCTAAGGGATAAACAAGGCAAAGGCCATGGGAGGTTTAGAAGACTATCACAAGGACCACTGGGGGAGTCATAGCAGTAATTTAAATTTACTTGTAATTCTTGAGGCTGTTATCCAGGGTACATGCTTGTAGGAGGGGCCCCCTGCAGGTCTCTTGGCCACAAAAAAAAAAAACCAACAAAACAAAAACAAACAAACAAACAAAAAATAGGGTACCGAAGCAGCAATACTGTGGAGTAGTTTAGCTGAAAATCTCAATAGCATAAGAAATAATGAAATACATAGGAATAAATTTAACCAAGTTGATAAAAGATATGTACACTGAAAATTTCAAGGCTTTAAGAAATTGCAGAAGACACAAACAAATGGAAAGATATCCTGTGTTCATGGGTTGCAAGAATTGGTATTTTTTAAATGTCCATACTATCCCAGCCCATCTATAGATTTAATGCAATCTCTATCAAAATTCAAATGGCATTGTTCACGGGGAGCAAGGAGTCTTGCATAGCTCAGAAGTGAGGGGGCAGAAAAGAGGGGGTTAACACTACCAGTGGTTGTCATAAATTGACAAATGCTTTTGCCTTTGGTCTTGTTGTCACACATATCCAGGGATTATTCTATGTGCTGTCAGATGTTCCTAGCAGAATTGAATCCTCTTTGC
Source organism: Ia io (assembly GCA_025583905.1). Taxonomy (NCBI): domain Eukaryota; kingdom Metazoa; phylum Chordata; class Mammalia; order Chiroptera; family Vespertilionidae; genus Ia; species Ia io. The sequence goes on along the minus strand of JAJQQW010000399.1, from coordinate 42,887 downwards.
CCCATCAGAAATTATCTCATTAATGCACACATTATTGGCTTTCCTTCCGTCTCTGCCTTGGTCTCCCAGTGGCTTATTCCTGCTTTTGAGATCACCTCCACAGAAACTACCTCCACATACCTCCTTGTCTCATTCTTTCTGGGAACTTTAGGTAAGACATGCACCATCATGCACTGCAGGTAGGGATGTAATTGTGCAGCACTTCTAGAGAGAAAGCTGTCAACCTATAGGTAGATTACATATAGATGTGCCCTATGACCCACCAATTCCTTATACCTCAATAAGGGGGATAACTCAAGGTTGCTCATTGAAGCTGTGGAAAGAAATAGGGGGCAATCTAAATCCATCACTGGTTAACTGTGGCCAATGTACACTATGGAGTATTATGCAGCAGTTAGAAGCATTCTTTAGATATGTATATATAGCAACACAGATGAATCTTAAAAACACAATAGTTGTTTAAAATAAAAAATAAAAGAAATAGTGAGTTAAGACAGTACCATTTATACAAATAAGTAAAACATGCACAAAATAATACATGTTTGCCAAACATTCAGTCAAATATGCAGATATACATTTAACATATTAAACTAGTTGCCAATGAGGTAGAGGGGCATGGAAGTGGAGTATGAAGTTGTAAAAAAGGAAAAATTAATTAATAAGAGGGACTTCTCTGACCAATAATGGTAATGTGTTATGAATTAAGAAATAAGATTAAGTCAAACCTCTTTACTTAAGGCCCAAACAAAGAAAAAACAAAATTTTATATGCATATCTATTGCCTCATTTTCATCCTCAAGAAATTATATGCTACTAGAAGGCCGGTGCATGAAATTCGTGCGTGGAGGGGGGTTGTCCCTCAGCCCAGCCTGTACCCTCTCCAATCTGGGACTCCTGGAGGGAAGTCCGACTGCCCGTTTAGGCCCTATCCTGGGGGATCGGGCCTAAACGGGCAGTCGGACATCCCTCTCACAATCCACGACTGCTGGCTCCCAACTGCTTGCCTGCCTGCCTTCCTGATTGCCCCTAACCGCTTCTGCCTGCCAGCCTGATCACCCCCTAACCACTCCGCTGCCAGCCTGGTTGATGCTGAACTGCTCCCCTGCCAGCCTGTTTGCCCCCAACTTCCCTCCTCTGCCGGCCTGGTCATCCCTAACTGCCCTCTCCTGCAGGGTTGATCACCTCCAACTGTCCTCCCTTGCAAGCCTGGTCCCTCTCAACTGCCCTCCCTTGCAGGCCTGGTCCCTCACAACTGCCCTCCCTTGCAGGCCGGGTGCCTCCCAACTGCCCTCTCCTGCTGGCCATCTTGTGGTGGTCATCTTGTGTCCACATGGGGGCAGGATCTTTGACCACATGGGGGCAGCCATATTGTGTGTTGGATTGATGGTCAATCTGCATATTACTCTTTTATTAGATAGGATAGAGGCCTGGTGCAGGAGTGGGGGCCAGCTGGTTTGCCCTGAAAGGTGTCCTGGATCAGGGTGGGGGTTCCCTTGGGGCGTGGGGCGGCCTGGGCAAGGGGCCTGTGGTGGTTTGCAGGCCGGCCACACCCCCTGGCAACCCAAGCGGAGGCCCTGGTATCTGGAATTTATTTTCCTTCTACAATTGAAACTTTGTAGCCTGGAGCGGAGCCAAGCCTTCTATTCCCTCCCGGGCGGCAGCCATTTCTGTGGCAGTTAATTCACCTTCTACAATTGAAACTTTGTAGCCTTAAGCAGGTGAGCCCCGCCAGGGTGTGCGGAAAGCTTTGCTTCCCCTGTTGCCGCCGGCAACCCTGGCTTGCTCTCTCAAGCTCCATTCTGCTGCCATTTGTTTGAATTTGTTTACCTTCTATAATTGAAACTTTGTAGCTTGAGTGGAGGCTTAGGCCTGCAACGGCTATGGCAAGCTTGGCTTCCTCTGTTACCTGGGAAACCTTGCTCTCTGTGGCTGTAGCCATCTTGGTTTGGGTTAATTTGCATACTCGCCCTGATTGGCTGGTGGGCGTGGCTTCTGTAGTGGAGTGATGGTTGATTTGCATATTACCATTTTATTAGGATACTAGAGGTCCAATGCACTAAATTTGTGCAAGAGTAGGCCTTCCTTCCCCCGGCTGCAGGCACTGGCTTCCCTCTGGCACCTGGGACCTGGGCTTCCCTCCAGCCGCTGGCAGGCACCCAGGACCCGGGTCCCAGGCTTCCTTCGCAGCCCCGGCTTCATCCAGAAGGTCGTACAGAAGGACGTCCAGTCTAATTAGCATAGTATGCTTTTATTATTATAGATTAGGGGCCCAGTGCACGAATTCATGCACCTTGAAAGGAACTGTGGGCTGCGAGGCTGCGGTGGGCATAGGGACGGGTCTCGGCCCATCGTCCATGCCCCCGCCTGGCCCCTCCTGCCGCCGGGCCTGTCTGCTGGGAGCTCCACTCCTGCCACTGCTGCTCCCATGCGCTGACGGTGCTGGCCCCAATTGCTCTGCGCCATCAGTGGGTGCAAGTGGTGGCTGCTGCTGCCCCGATCATCCCTCAGGAGAAGAGGGAGATTGAGAAGCCCTCAGGGGCAATCAGGGTTGGCAGCCGCTGCTCGCACCCACTGATGGCGCTGAGCGATCTGGACCAATGCCGGGCACCGGCATTGGGTGCGAGCAGCACTGTCGCTATCAGTGGGTACGAGTGGTGGCTGCTGCCCCGATCGCCCCTCAGGAGCAGGGGGAGGTGGAGAAGCCCTGAGGGGCAATCAGGGCCAGCACACGCAGCAGGTGTGAGCACCAGGCGGGACCACGGTGCACAGGAGCAAAGAATTTTCAGTAACCACCAAGGGCTCATCCCAATGACAGCAACCGACGCCTGCCTTGGTCTGGCGCCCCCGCTCACCTGCTCCATCATCCTGCATGCTGCCAATGCCTGCCGTGCTACACGCGCACCCCTTAGTGGTCAGCACATGTCATAGTGACTGGTTATTTGGTTGTTCTGCCATTCGGTCTATTTGGATATTAGCCTTTTATTATATAGGATGACTTAAGGTTAGACTAGACTCATTCCTCAGTCTTTCATTCCTTCATGTATAAATGAAATATTCATTGGGTCTCTTTGAGATACTTGTGATAAATCAGTAAACAAATAACAATCTTTGCTCTCATTAAGCTTACATTCTAGTAGAGAGAACAGGCAACAATAAACGTAAGTAATTTGTCGAGCCGGCGTGGCTCAGTGGTTGAGCATCGACCTATGAACCAGAAGGTCATGGGTTCGATTCCCAGTCAGGGCAGATGCCCCGGTTGCGAGTTCAATCCCTAATGTGGGACTTATAGTAGGCAGCCGATCAATGGTTCTCTCTCATCATTGATGTTTCTATCGTTCTCTTCCTCTCCCTCTGAAATCAATAAAAATATATTTCAAGAAATATATTTTTTATGTTATGTTAGATTATTTTTGTGGTACATTAGAAGACTCTTACTGCTTTGAAGACAATAGAGCAGAACAATGATGATGAGGGTGTCGTGTGGGGAATGGTTTGCAATTTTAAACAACATGGAAAATGGAGTGTACTTTACTTCCTTTCCCATGATCCCTTCTATTTTGGTGGATATTACTTGGGTTGTATTTTTTTACATTATGTATCTTTTTGTTTAAGAATATTTTAATGTATTCTTACAGACTGAAATTTTTATAAGGATTTTATAATTCAATGTTTCTAGTAAGATTTTACTCTGTGTCATGTTATTACTTAATTATGTTCATTTGGGAACATTTCTACATCCCTTTCCATATGAAACTTGCCTTATTTCTTCAACATTTAAAATTTATTTTATGGATTCCTTATTTATTTAAATTTTATTGAAAGCAAGAAATAAATGCTTTCTACAAATTAGTTCTACTTACTCTAGTAAATAGTTTTAAAAGCCTTTTCTTTTTTCCACATTAAAAATAGGATAACAATTTATTAAAGGCATCAGATCATTTTCAAATAATAAAAAATGTCCTTAAAAGCTGTCCTTTTACATGTTTTCATATATCATTGATGGCAAATGTAAATACCTGTGTTGGGGATTTAACTATATTCTGAAGAATATACTGTGGCAGAATATGGGTTTCAGTAGCAGACATTTTTTAAAAAGTCAATTACAGCTCTGACCGGTTTGGCTCAGTGGGTAGAGCGTCAGCCTGCGGACTGAAGGGTCCCAGGTTCGATTCTGGTAAAGGGCATGTACCTCGTTTGTGGGCACATCCTCAGGGTGGGGGTGTAGGAGGCAGCTGATTGATGTTTCTCTCTCATTGATGTTTCTAACTCTATCATTTCCCTTCCTCTCTGTAAAAAAATCAATGAAATATATATTTTTTAAAGTTCAATTACAACTGTATTTAGAGGTTAAAAGCCTCTAACCTAAAACATGAGAAATACCCACTTAAGACTTTTTTTAAGTGTACATTACAGTCTTGTGAACTGTAAGGCACAATGTTGTACAATAGATATGTAAAACTTTTTCATCTTCCATGACAAACTTTTTCTCTTCCCACCAGTAACAAGCACCACTGAACTTTCTATTTCAATGATTTTGATTACTTTAGATACCTCATTCATATAAATGGAACCATACAGTATTTGTCCTTCTCTGAATGACTTATATTACAGCATAATGCTCTTAAGGTTCGTGCATGTTGCTGCATATGACAGAATTTTCTTTTTTATATGGCTGCATAATATTCCATTGTATTACATACAACATTTGTTTCATTTGTTCTTTCTTTCATGGGCATTTGGGCTGTTCCCAACTTCTCCCTTTAGCTGATTTTATTTCCTTTGGATATATACCCAGAAATTGGATTACTAGATCATGTGATAGTTTCATTGTTAATTTTTTGAGGAGCCTCCATACTGTTTTACATAGTGGTTGCACCAATTTACATTCTCACTAACAGCTAGCTTATAAACATTCTAATTTCTCTACATCCTCACAAACACTTCTTATTTTCTGGGTTTTTTTTTTCTTTTATGTGTGTGTAAATATTTATTTAAGTAAGCTTTTCATATTTTACAATGAGTTTGTAGGTATACAGAAAATTCACAAAAATCATACAGATTTCACTCAGTTTCCTCTATTAACACCTTTCAGTGGTACATTAGTTACAACTAAAGGAACAACTATGTTACTATTTTTTTTATATTTCTCAATTTACAGTTGACATTCAATTTTTTTATATAATGGCCATCCTAATAGATGTGAAGTGATATGTTATTATGGTATTTGCATTTCTCTGATGGTTAATGATGTTGAGCATTATTTCACATGCTTGTTAGTCATCTGTATCTCCTCTTTGGAGAAATGTCTATTCACATCCTTTGCCCAGTTTTCAGTTGGGTAATTTGGATTTTTTGCCTTTTCAATCTGTTCATTGTTTCCTTTGTTTTCTACTTCTCCCACTTAAATCTCATGTTCATACTTTACTTTCATGTTGCAGAATATTTTCATATACAAACTGCTGATTTCACAAAATAAGTATTTATCTCTTAATTAGGGCAGGTCTATACTGAACCAATCAATGACCCAAATTAGTGTATAAGGAGTCTCCTTGAATTCCCTCACTATGCCTGAACACTATTAGACTTAATGACTCAGAAATTTTGCAGGAGGCCTGAATCAGTGTATACTTATATCACCAAATTAGTTATACTGAAACATGAGTGGGAAAGAATTTGGAGTTTTGGGGCTGTCTGTTCAGGGAAAATTGATCTCTGCATACTTCCTCTTCACTATTTGGTGAAGTGACATTCCAGGAATCAAAATTGTGTATCCATTTTTGTCTGCTCTTTTTAAACTCTACTACAGTTACAGAAGCTGGCTGTCAGGCTATTTCTTAGTGTCCCCGTCAACTACTTTTGAAAGCCAGGAGAGGAAAAATCACACTGTCCCTAGGCCTTCTGTTAGGTGTGGTCAGAGTTGGCCTTACAGTCTACTTGCAGCTGATTCCAAGTGGTTTGGATCTAAATAATGAATTTGGTCAACGTGCCTGTTCCATATTAGTCCCCAGTCTTACCCTAACCTGTCAAATCACTAGGTTCCATTAGGCTTGTAATTATTCAGGGACTACTCTATTATTCCCGCACTATATTGCATATCTATTAAATGATATTTTGAGGTTTTTCAAGGCGTTCGGTTAAGCTTGGTCTACCTTTAACACTTTGCACTCACTTGCTTTTTTCTCGATTCCTTTATTCTACTCGGGATTTAATTTTTTAAATACCCCAGATTTTACAAAGCGCGGCAGTAGAATAAAAAACTGGAGTTTCTTTTCATAAAAACTTATTTATTTGGATTTTTTTTATATTTCAAATTATTGATACATTCAAAGAGTAATTTTAATCTCGACATCCGAGTGCAAAAGGTTAAAGTAGCTAGTAAATTCTTGGAGTACAGAAAATGTGACCGAGAAAGACAAATAGTGTATGATCTCACATGTGGAATCTAAAAAAGTCAAACATATAGGAACAGAGTACAATGGTGGTTGCCAGGGGCTGAGGAATATGAGAAAATAGGAGATATTGGTCAAAGAGCATTTAGCTATAAGATAAGTAAGTTTCAGGGATTCAATGTACAGCATAATGATTATAGTTAATAATACTGTGTTATATACTTGAAAGTTGCTAATACTTCATTGCATAGCATATGAATGTTTATCCTCCTTTTAAGATACATTTAAATATTTCAGTTAGTTTTTGTTACTGTGATCACAATGGAGTGTGCTATACATTGGTGTTCTAGTCACCATCTTTTTGTAAATATCATTATTTAACAATATAACATATACTTTATATATTATTACTTTTTTTACCTTAACCACATGGTTACTGTATACAGCTATTGTTAAAATGTCGCCCAACACTAATAGTACAAGTAGGAAAATAAGACAATCACTGTTTACATTTTTGTGTATCTTCCCCATATACTTTCCTGAGTCTGGGGAAAATGTGTTCTTATCTTTTTTTACATGTTATAATTGTTCTGTTTCATGAAGAAAACCACAGTTTGTGCGTGTGTGTTTAATCAAACTCCATTACATTATAGTTAGTGGAGATTCCTTCTTAATTATGGCAAAAGGCTGTCTACAAATCTTAGTTTTCTGAGGAGTTGTGTGTTTACTTTTTAAAATGTATATATATATATACACTTGCCCTAGCCAGGTAGCTCAGTTGGTCGTTAGAGCATCGTTCTGATATGTCAATGTTGTGGATTCAATCCCAGGTCAGGGCATATACAAGAATCAGCCACTGAATGCATAAATAAGTGGAACAACAAATCTCTCTCTCTCTCCCTCTCTCTCTCTCTCTCTCTCTCTCTCTCTCTCTCTCTCTCTCCCCCCTCTCCCCCCCGCCCCCCCGTCTATTCAGATCTTTTGCCCATTTTTTAAATTGGATTGTTTGTTTTTTTGGTGTTGAGTCTGATTCTGATACTTGCTCTTTCTGGCCACACTATGTTTTTCCTTCTCTCTCTCAAGTATGTCATATGTATAGTTTTTAACATAGGGTAATAGGAAGTGAGATAAATAGGCCTTTAGTGTGGTGCCTTATGTTAATTTTTCTAGGAGTGGTACTGTAATATTTTTGTAGCTATAGATAATGAAGGCATCAAATTCTTACAGTGTTCTTGTTTTCATCTACTTGAGTTTTGGGTTTCTTCAATTTTCAGTTTGTCTAGCATTTCTATTGTTGTAAGGATGGCAGTGACAAGCTCTTTTCCTATCAGAACTCTCTTTGAAATGTATTGTTTTTGTTTTGTTAATCCTTAATTAAGGATATTTTCCCATTGATTTTTAGAGAAAGTAGAAGGCAAGGGGAGAGATAGAGAGAGAGAAACATCAATATGAGAGGTACATATTGATTGGCTGTCTCCTGCGAGTGCCCAACCTGGGCCAGAGATCCAGCCTGCAACTGAGATACATGCCCTTGACCAGAATCAAACCTGGGAACCTTCAGTCTGCAGTCCAGCCATCTATCCACTGAGCTAAACTGGCTAAGGCCAGAATGCATTTTGTTACTCTGGGCCACACTGCTGATATGGTGCTAAAGAGTATGTCTCATGATGTAAAAAATATATATATTGTATGTGGTTATAGCAGTCATTTTTGGTCTTTTTAATAATTAAATAAGTCTGATCTACCTTCTCCCCAGCTTGTGGATCTATCTGAAACGATCTTATCAGAATTATATAAGATAAGATATTTGGTAGTTTTATTACTTAGGGAAAAAGTGTTTCTGATCTTACTAGGAAAGGACTCAGTTTTTCACCATTAAATATGATGATGGTTGTAGGCTTTTGCAGATGCTCTTTACCAAATTGAGAAATTTCCCTTCTATTCCTAGTTTGCTGAGAGTTCCCTGCCCTCAACTTCATTGAGATATAATTGATGTATAACATTGTATACATTTATAGTATACAACACGTAGATTTGATACACATATATTGCAAAATGATTATCAACAGCATTAGCTAATACCTACATCATGTCATATATTTATTACTTCATTTCAGTGATGAAAAAATTTAAGTTCTACTCTCTTAGCAACTTTCAAGTATATAACACAGTATTATTAACTATAATCATTATGCTGTACATTGAATCCCTGAAACTTACTTATCTTATAGCTAAATACTCTTTGACCAATATATCCTATTTTCTCATATTCCTCAGCCCCTGGCAACCACCATTCTACTCTGTTTCTATATGTTTGACTTTTTTAGATTCCACATGTGAGATCATACACTATTTGTCTTTCTCGGTCACATTTTCTGTACTCCAAGAGGGTTTTATTTTTTTTTAATCATGAATAGATGCTAGATTTTGTTAGTTTTTTTCTATGTCCAATGAGGTGATCATATGATTTTTCCTTTTTAGTTTGTTAATATGGGGAATTACATTGACTGATTTTTTTTTTTAATGTTATACCAGCCCTGCATTCCTGGATAAATCCCATTTGGTCATTATCTATTATATTTTTATGTATTGTTGGGTCCAAGTTGCTAAAATTTATTTACAACTTCTGTTCTTACATCAATATTTGTTAGGTACTTTGTTCTATAGTCTTCTTATCCTGTATGTTTTGTCACTGATAATACTAGCTTAATCAAATGAGTGGAAAGTGTCCTTCTTCTTTAATATTTTGGACGAGTATTCCAGCACTTGTAGAAATCACATTATTTCTTCCATAAATGTTTGGTATTTTTCACCAGTGAAACCATCTGGGCCTTGAGATTTCTTTGTGGAAGATTTTCATCTAAAAATTTGTTACCTTTAGTAGATAGGTTGTGTAATTCTTCTTGACTAAGCTTTGGTAGCTCATGGCTTTCAAGGGATTTTTTCATTTTATCTAAACTATTGAAATTATAGGCTTAAATTTGTTCACTTATCATCCTTTAATTTTTTAAGAAGAAACAGTGATGTCACTTCTCTTATTTATGATATTGGTAAATTGTGGCTTCTTTTCTTTTCATCCTAATATGTCTGGCTAGAGGTGTATAAATTTTATTAATATTCTCAAAGCACTAGTTTTTATTGTCTTTCTGATTATTTTGTTGAATCCTCCTTTAAGCTTCATTATTTCCATCTTCTCTTTACTTTGAATAGAATATGTTCTTTCTTTTATAGTTTTTAAATATGGAAAACGTTTTTCTTCTATAATGTAGACATTTAGTGCTATAAAAAAAATCTCACTAATACTACTTTAGTGGCATATCACAAATTTTCTGGCTGCTTTAAAATTTTTCTTTTTATCACTGGATTAGAGTAACTTAATTATGAGGTGACTTGGTATAGTTGTCTTCATGTTCTTGCATATGAGGTTTGTTGAGCTTCTCCAGATTGATCATTTTTATAAACTTGGAGAAATTATCAACTATTTTTTTTATTCCAATATATTTTGTGTCACCACCATTTCCAGTAAGACATTTAATTACATGTATATTAGGTTACTTGAAATAGTCTTACAAATTGCAGATGCCCTTTTAATATCATTGGGTTATATTTTTCTTTCTGTTTATTTTTAGATAGTTTCTATTGTTACATCTTCATAACATAATCTTATCCTCTACAATGATTCTAGTCAATACTGAATGTATTGTCATTCTCATTCAGTATATTTTTCATCGTATATATTTTATTTTTTATCTTCAGATGTTTCATAAGAGTCTTGGTTATTTGAGCACGTACAATATAGTTACAATAACTTTTAACGTTTTATCTGCTAATTCTAACATCTGTGTCAGTTCTGATTGATTGATTTTTTTTCTCATCCTATATAATAAAAGCCTAATATGCAAATCGACCGAACAGAGGAACGACCAGTGGAATGACCAGTTGCTATGACATGCACTGACCACCAGGGGCCAGGTGCTCAATGCAGGAGCTGCCCCTAGCTTGCAGGCATCAGGCCAGCCAAGGCAGGTGCCCCCCAATTGCCCCGCCAGTTGCCCCGCAGAGGGAGGCCACCAGCAGCAGCAGTGGTGGGCAGGACCAGCAAGTGGGAGGTGCTAGGCTGACCAAGGCAGGTACTAGGGGCGGGGGCCCGATCACCCCACAGAGGGAGGCGACTGGTGGTGGTGTCGGAAGGCAGGGCTGCTGAGCAGGTGGCACCAGGACGGCTGGCCAAGGCAGGTGCTAGCAGGGGCCCCCTGATCGCCCCACCAGTCACCCCACAGATCAGCCCTGATCGCCAGCCAGGCTCAAGGACCCTACCCGTGCACGCATTTCATGCACTGGGCCTCAAGTTATGATATGTTTTTCTATTTCTTTTCATGTCTAGTAACCTGTGATTAGATGTCAGACATTAAAATTTTTACTTTGTTGGGTGCTGGATACTGTTGTATTCCTGTAAATATTTTTGAGATTTATCCTCAGATACAGTTAAAATACTTGGAATCAGTTTGATCATTTTGAGTCTCTCTTTTGTATTTTTTTAAGAAGGATCAGAGCAGTGTTAAATCTAGGGCTTATTATTCCTGTCTACTGAGGCAAGCCCTCCCTAAATACTTCACCCACTGCCACATGAATTATGTGTGGTGGTTTGTTTGTTTTTCATTCTGGCTTGTGAGAATAGGTTACTGGTCCTATATGAGCATGGGCCACTCTTCTCTAATCCTTCTAGATTATATTTTCCTCTGGTCTCAGGCAATTTCCTCATACATATGCATTTATCATTTCTTAGCCAAATAATATAAGGAGCATCCTCTGAAGCTCTCTAGGGTTCTCAGTCTTTGCAACTCTCCCTTCTGTGGTACTCTGTCCTATGAACCCTAGTCATCGTGTTTTCTTTGGACTTTCAGCTCCATTTCATTGCCTCAAAGATATCAAGGGTGCTCCACCTGAATTATCCTACCCTGCATAGAAGCCTGGAAACTAAAGCAGATAATACAGGCCATTCATAGTATTCAGATGATTTTTTTCACTTCTCTCTGGAGTCACTTTTCTTTCATTGTTTGATAGCCCATATCAAGAAAACTATTGTTTCTTAATATTTCATGTTTTATTATTTTTGTTTACTTGTTTGCTTTTGTTTCAGGAGGGAGGGTAAAACTGGTCGCTGTTATTTTATATTGGTCAGAAGTCAAATTATTCATTATTTGAATGTAATATTTACCTAGACAAATATAGTGTAGCAATTTTGAAAAAAACATCTTTAAAGTCAGAAAGACCTGTGTTAGAATTTCAGTCTCAACCCTAAACATTTTTGTGATTTTAGGCAATTTACTTAACCTAAGGTAATGTCAGAGTTTATGGACAATACATATAAGTGGTTAAGAGTATGAGCTCCGAAGTCACCAGAACATCTGTTGTACCTCTGGCCTGAGCTCCGAAGTCACCAGAACATCTGTTGTACCTCTGGCCTCACCTCACTATGTAGGGGTATACCCTTTACCTCATGATATAGAGATAACATGAAAACACATATTCTCAAGTGGACAATTAATCCAGTGCTGAGAAAGGGGAAGGGTTTAACCATGTTTGTACAGTTGATTCTCTTAGATCTCCTTAAGTCACTCCTCTTCTGGTGGGGAGAAAGGCCAGGAGTATCACTCTAGGGAAAAGCCTCCACATGGAACAAATGGAGTGAAGAATCCACCTCCAAAAATTATTTAATCATTGCAATAAACTAACAGGTTAGAAATACCTAGTATTCAAGTTGAATTATAGACATCATTTCCTATGGGTTACAAATTCAATAAGAAAAGGGAACCCTTGTACATTGTTGGTAGGGATATAGACTAGTACATCCAATATAGAAAACAATAAGGAGGTTCTCAAAAAAAAATTAAGAACAGAACTACCATATGACCCAGCAATTCCACTTCTGGGTATTTACCTGAAAAGTATGAAAACATGTATTTACAGAGATATTTGTAGCCCTATAATCATTGCAACATTATTTACAATAGTCAAGGAAGGGCATTAAGTGTCCATTGATGGATGATTGGTTAAAGAAAATGTGATTGAGGAGAGGAACCAAGATGGCAGCATAGATAAATGCCAGCATTTGCATCCTCCCACAACCACATCAAAATTACAACTAAAATACAGAACCACCATCATTCAGAACCACCTGAAATATGGCTGAATGGAAGTCTTACAACTAGAGAATTAAAGAAGAAAGCACATTGAGACTGGTAGGAGGGGCGGAGACATGAACAGGCTGGTCCAACACCCACGTATGGTGTGTTTTTAATTGGGAGGAAGATCTTGGCTTAGGAAGATCTTGTGAAGATCAAGGGGTCTCAGCCAAACACCAGGCCACCAGGCCAGGGTTCAAGAGCTGGGAAGAGAAGTTCCTTTAACTTTAGGCTGTAAATCAGTGGGGATTGTGGCTGAGTGAAAGGGAGGCAGCCAGAGACCCAGGCAGTTCTTCTTAAAGGGCTTATGCATGGACTTCCCTGAACTCACTCCCTCTGAGCTCCAGCACTGGGACAGCAGCTGGAAGGGATCCTGGGACATACGGGAAGAAACCTAATTATCTGGCATCAGGGAAAAAAAATTGGGGGCAGCTTTCTCCCCCAAAAAAGTGCTGGGACACACCCCCACCCCCAGCCCAGAGCTGACTGGCAAGGGCCATATCTGAGTACCCGTCAACCTGGCCCATCCTGTTCACCCCGCCCTGGTGATTCCCTGAGATCAACCTCCACCCAAGCTGTTTGCAGTGGCTTTTCCATATGAAGGGTCTGTTCTGGCATAGGTTTCATACTTTCCTAAAATCTTTTAAACAAGCAGCAGCTGGACTCAATGTTCCCCACACATCTCGATAAATGGCCCCAGGACCATCACTAGCAGCAGCTTGCCAAGGTTAACAGCTTGTCCTCTCCTGGACACCTCCTAGGCCCATGGTCCGCAAACTGCGGCTCGCGAGCCACATGAGGCTCTTTGGCCCCTTGAGTGTGGCTCTTCCACAAAATACCACGGCCTGGGCGAGTCTATTTTTAAGAAGTGGCGTTAGAAGAAGCTTAAGTTTAAAAAATTTGGCTCTCAAGATAAATTTCAATCGTTGTACTGTTGATATTTGGCTCTGTTGACTAATGAGTTTGCTGAACACTGGGCTAAACATATCACATTCTCATGGGTACATTATGATCTGAGTAATGGCTCTTTGGGCTTTTATCATGGCCAAACTCACAGGCACAGCGTCTTACATATTTTTTCTTGCTGACTCCTCCACATATTTTCTCTAATGAAACCAAACCCCAGTGTACAGTGACTACACTGGGGATCACCACAGTTCTTGGCTCACTTGGTACTTCCCTGTTTCCATCAGCCCAAATGTACAGTATTTATTCATATCTTAATAGGATGTGCTATAGCTGTAGGAGCCACCAGCAGTCTGTAGTGTGTGTAGAGGGCTCTAGGTGGAGATAACATTAAAAAAAAAAAAGTAGATTGGCACCAGTAGAATCTCATCTGAATGATAATATTAGCATTTCACACTTTTATTTTTGTTAGGGGAATGAAGTAATATGATTTTTATTTGTAGGGAAATCCTTCTGCAGGTAGTGTATAGGATGGGTTTAAGGGGATTATACCTATTAACATATTAAATTAGTATTAGTGAAAAATGAGTAACTGGATGAGGCCAATGGTCAATGTTACTACACTATTAAAGGAGGGAAGAGAATCTGCAGGTCAAGTATTGTAACAAACACCTCAATGCATAAGTTTTTACAAGCACCAAGACAAAGACTTTGGTACTGAAACTGAAAACCTCATTTACTTAAGAATCTTCACAGCTTCTATTGAACATATTTTATTCTTAGGAATGAAGGAAAATTCTTCCATTTTTGAGCCATTCTTTTTTTTTAATTTATTGTCTAAAGTTTTACATATGTCTCATTTTTCCCTGATTGACGCCCCCCGCAACCATTCCCACCCCGGGCAAGCCCCCACCGCCCCAGTGTCTGTGTCCATTGGTTATGCTAATATGCATGCATACAAGTCCTTTGGCTGCTCTCTAAACTCTCTCCCACCTGCCCTGCCATTTGTCTCTGGATCTATTTTTGTTGATCAAATTATGTTGATCATTTTATCCCACACATGATTGAGATCATGTGATATTTATCTTTCACTTAGCATAATGCTTTCCAGTTCCATCATGCTGTTGCAAATGGTAAAAGTTCCTTCTTTTTTACAGTGGTGTAGTGTTCCATTGTGTAGATGTACCATAGGTTTTTTTTTGTTTTGTTTTGTTTTGTTTATTGATTAAGGTATTACATATGTGTCCTTATCCCTCCATTACCCCCACCCACCCTTGCCCTCACCCCCCTGGTGTCTGTGTCCATAGTTTTGTAATCCACTCATATACTGATTGTCACTGAGGTTGTTTCTAAATCTTAGCTATTGTAAATTCTGCTGCTATGAACATAGGGGTGCATATATCCTTTCTGATTGGTGTTTCTGGTTTCCTGGGATATAGTCCTAGAAGTGGGATTACTGGGTCAAATGGGAGTTCAATTTTTAGTTTTTTGAGGAAACTCCATACTGTTCTCCACAGTGGCTGCACCAGTCTGCATTCCCACCAGCAGTGAAGGAGGGTTCCTTTTTCTCCACATCCTCTCCAGCACTTGTCTTTGTTGATTTGTTGATGATAGCCCTTCTGACAGGTGTGAAATGGTACCTCATTGTTGTTTTGATTTGCATCTCTTGGATGATTAGTGACTTTGAGCATGTTTTCATATGTCTCTTGGCTTTCTGAATGTCCTGTTTCAAAAAGTGTCTGTTTACTAGTAGGTCCTTTGCCCATTTTTTGATTGGGTTGTTTATCTTCCTTTTGTTAAGTTGTATGAGTTCCCTGTAAATTTTGGAGATTAAACCCTTATCAGAAATAGCATTGGCAAATATGTTCTCCCAAGTAGTGGGCTTTCTTGTTGTTTTGTTGATGGGTTTTTTTTGCTGTGCAGAAGCTTTTTATTTTGATGTAGTCCCATTTGTTTATTTTCTCCTTAGTCTCCCTTGCCCTAGAAGCTGTGTCAGTAAAGATATTGTTATGATATATGTCTGCTATTTTGCTGCCTATGGAGTCTTGTAGGATTTTTATGGTTTCCCGTATTATATTTAAGTCTTTTAGCCATTTTGAGTTTTTGGTTTTTTTTTGTGTATGGTGTAAGTTGGTGATCTAGTTTCATTTTTTTGCATGTATCTGACCAAATTTCCCAGCACCATTTATTGAAGAGTCTGTCTTGACTTCCTTGTATGCTCTTGCCTCCTTTGTCAAATATTAACTAAGCATAATAGCTTGGGTTGATTTCTGGGTTCTCTGTTCTGTTCCATTGGTCTATATGTCTGTTTTTGTGCCAGTACCAGGAAGTTTTGAGAACTGTGGCTTTGTAATACAGCTTGATATCTGGTATTGAGATCCCTCCAACTTTGTTCTTCTTTCTCAGGATTGCTGTGACTATTCAGGGTCTTTTTTTATTCCAGATGAATTTTTGGAAAGTTTGTACTAGATCTTTGAAGTATGCCATTGGTATTTTAATGGGGAATGCATTGAATCTGTAGATTGCTTTGGGTAGTATGGACATTTTAATGATGTTGATTCTACCAATCCATGAATATGGTATCTTCTTCCATTTGTTTATGTCTTCCTCTGTCTTTTTTCAATGTCCTGTAGTTTTATGAGTACAGGTCTTTTACCTCCTTAGTTAAGTTTACTCCTAGGTATCTTAATTGTTTGGTGCAATGGTAAATGGGACTGTTTTTTTAGTTTTGCTTTCTGTGAGTTCATATTAGTGTATAAAAAGGCCATAGATTTAGTGATGTTAATTTTGTATCCTGTTACATTGCCAAATTCATTTATTAGGTTTAGTAGTTTTCTGATGGAGTCTTTGGGGTTTTCTATATATAGTATCATGTCATCTGGGAATAAGGACTGTTTTACTTCTTTTCCAATTTGGATGCCTTTTATTTCTTCTTCTTGTCAGATCACTATGTCTAGCACTTCCAGTACTACATCGAAGAGGAGTGGTGAAAGTGGGCATCTCTATCTTGTTCCCATTCTTAGGGGAAATGAGTTTAGTTTTTTCCCATTGAGTATGATGTTGAGCCATTCTTTTATGTCAATTGTACAAAATTGCATGAAACTTTAGAAATAATTTTTAAAATATAGTTTTGTAAATATTTAATATTTTGCTAATTTGATTTTGAATTATAAATGTCAAGTATTCAGCTTGGGGGTTATGTATTATTTTTTATTATACTTTGTTAAAAAAAGAAAATTGTACATTTTTAGACTGTTTTATGGGTAAATTTAATGTACTGAATAAAGGTTTATTTTCTTTATATTTTTATAGTTATACTTCGTAAAATGCTTGACAAATTGCTTTCTCTGGGATAAAACTGTTTATCTTCGTCATCTACAGAGTGATTATGCCTATATGAGCTTGGCCTTATATATTACAAATAAGTGGAGGAAGGCTTATTACTGTCTACTCAGCATTCACCTTATAGGAAACAATAAGGGTGCTTGTCAGAGGCAGGGGGCCAGGAGAGTACAAAATGGGCAAAGTGTTTCAAAGATACAGAGTTCCCATTATAAAAAAAAAAAAATGCCGTGTGACTGTAATGTGTAGCATTGTGACTGTAGTTAATAATACTGTACTGCATACTTGAAAATTGCTGAGAGTAGATCTTAAAACTGTTCATTGGATTAAAAATAATAGCCCTATGAATACCTTGCTGTTAGAGCCAATTGCATTTTGTATCAAGAGTTTAATACAAAGCTTCTCCAATAGTAGGGGCGTAGTAATTATTTTTTCTTAATAAACAATTAAAATCATAAACATCTCTAATTGCTATAGTTTATAATTATAGTAACTATATGTTAGAGATCTTTTGGAGCAGTTCCAAGTGAGGTGGCCAAAGTTCAAAACAACCTTTACAATTTTGTTCAGGACCCCTATATATCTGGGTATTTCGTCTGATTTTCATTCTTTGTCAATTACACTTCTAAGTACAGAGCTTAATGACTCAAAAATTTGATTGATTTAAGGATTCCATGTATAGATAGGAACAAAGAAGGAGAAGTGTCTGGCATTTTCTGCTTTAAACTAAACCCCATAATCCAAAACCATCAGAGCAGGAATAATACCCCCTCCCACCATTGTGGACAGAGGGCCTACAGGAACATCTGAAATAAATAAAATGTATAAATGAATTAATGTGCTACAAGTATTTTCTCTATACTAGGTGAACCAATAAGGGCCCTAAATCACCAGAATTACCCACCTAGCCCAATAGAAGCCAATGATGATAAATTGAATTCACAGTCAATAAATCTCAAGAAAGAAA
The DNA here is from genome assembly GCA_025583905.1 of Ia io. Lineage (NCBI taxonomy): Eukaryota > Metazoa > Chordata > Mammalia > Chiroptera > Vespertilionidae > Ia > Ia io. Next base: position 25,098 of record JAJQQW010000399.1, on the reverse strand, counting down.
AACATGCAACTACCTAGAGATTTACTGGGCATTCATTGTTGTTTTGTTGGTTGTTTTAGTTGTTTTTTTATGACCTGCAAACCCTAAAAATGATTAATACCAGAGAAAGTAATAGGACATCATAAGTACTATATTTTCATTTTCCTTGAGCCTTATATTCAACAATTCTTTTGACTGAAGTAAACTAAGGATAAATTAAAAATGAATGCTTCTACTTTGGTCGTGAATAATCTTATTGGTTTTAGTAGCATAAAAACTATAGTGATTTGTAACACCATCTCTAGGCAACTCTAAATTAAAAAAAAATTTTGATTGATGTATATGCTGAAGGTTCATGTTTGGGGCTATGTGGAAGAAAAGGAGTTATATGAAGAAGAGAGGAGACTGTGAATTCAAGAGGTATCCACCAATGACAAGTAATAGCAAAGTTATTTCTGAAACATCAGGATAAGGGGAAATATTTCATATCTGCAGAATAGAATAAAAAGCTTTGTGAAAAGTCTAACTCCTGCATTTGAGAATGAAGTGCAAGAATTAATTGGCTCAATAAAGAGTTCACTCTTCTGAATACTAACTGAGATTTCTCATTTTCCACACCTCTAGCTGACGGATTTCACATTTTTACTCAACTGGTGTACTAATAAACAATGTACTTCGTGGTTTCACTTTCATGGTCTTTTCTCTGACATGTTGACAAAATTTTTATTATTCTTTTTATTATGCAACCTTAAGACACCTTTGGTTTTTTTCCTTGAGTTCAAGCTGTCAAGAAAGACTTCCTGTCTGAATGTAAATTCTCAGAAAAACCTTTGTCAATAGAGATTATGAATGTAAATTTAAATGTATAATTGGAGGGGTGAGAGAATAAAGCTGCCTTATATTAGAAAAACTCAGATAAAAAGAGAGACAAAGAGGGAGAGGGAGAAAGACAGAAAGAAAGGCAGGCAGAGAGGAAGGGAGGGAAGGATGGGGGAGTATGAAGGAAGAAGGGAAGGGAAGAAAGTAGAAAGGAGAATTGTTATAACTGTCAGGGGAAGAAAACAAGAGAAGGCACTGACTACAAAATTGCAGGGTTTGGTCTGCCTTTGGAAGGAGTATATAATAGTCAATAAGGAGGGTTTCTCTACAGGAGGCAAATTGCTTGTAGATTCGGAAAATCACACAGTACTTATAAAACATTGAATATATCCCTGGTTACAAGTACTTAAGTATGCAATTTGGTACCTCTTAGGAAAAATTTTGTATTACATGTTGTGGTTCAAAGCCTTCTCCAATTTTGGATGCAGGCTGAATAGCCAAGTGGGAGGTAACAGGCTTTTATATCAATCATTATGCAAATCTGCCTTTGGCTTTGCCTCAGGTTTAAAATATTTTCAAGTCTGTCAAAATTATCATAGATGGAGAAGTAATGTTTTACCTAAATAAATGTTCTTCCTCTCAAACCAACCTACATTCTCCATTCATGACATTCTTTATATGGAAGTCAAAGGAGGCAAAATGGATGAGTGGTGCTTTAAAGGACAGATTTTCTATATATTTCCTTTAATATCAGAGCTAGAAGAAATTCTAATCTTACTAAGGTACAGAGCTCGAGGCAACTTCTGTAGGAACTGACACTGAATTAGTGACAGAGATGAGACTAGATTTCAGGTCCAATAGCTCCCAGGCCATTGCATTATACAAGAGCTGTCTGTAAAACTGCAAAGGAAAGGAGGCCTTCAACTGCTCTCATTTAAACAGCATACATTCTTTCCCTCCTATTAACTGTTTCCCTATCCTAATATGTCACCCTCACCACCTCCTCAGATCCTGTCATGAGCTAAGCCAAAATTTACCACTCTTGTGAAGCCTGCCTTTCTCCAGCCCACACTGATCACAGATTTACACCTTTGGCTCTGAGCACATTCAACTTTTAATTTTTATGTGTGTTTATGCCCTTAATTATGTGGTATGTTGGAACTATTTTTGATTATTTCATGGGGTTTGTTTTGTCCCTTCAATTTAATTACAAGCTCTTTAAGGACAGGGTCCATGTTTCCTGCTTGCTTAATAACAACTTCCAATTCTTTGCCAACCACCCACATATAATCTTACATAGAACAGACAATTGCTGTATCTTGTTGTTATAACTGCAGTTTTAAGTGAATCACAGGCATCTTCAAATGCATTTTTAAAATGGCTTGTTTTCCTCTTTGTACATTTCTCTATTTTTCAAATTCTACATCATGACTCTGCATTACTTTTTAAGTAGAAAATTATATAGCATTAAAAATTGAGAGGCATACGTTTTGTTTTCTTTAATGATTCCTTTTCCTCACAACTTCAGCTAAGACCTCTATTCTAATACCTCCTAAAACTATAAATTTCCCTGGAGTTTTTGCCAAAGCCATATACATGTATATCTTACTGCTCATTACCTATAGGTCTATCTTCAAACTTGGTGTCTTAACTCTATTTCATTGCAATGTTTATTCAATCAGCCAACAAATAGTCATCAAGCACTGGTAAGTGCCAGGGACAACTTTAGGATGACACTCCTAAACTGAGCCACATTGGCCAGGGCTCTTTCTAATTTTTATTCCTATTTTTTATACTAGTGCTATTTTGCTTACATGATACACCCATCCAGTCACCCATCCACTTACATGGCAGCTCATCATCTCAAACACAATTTCTCATAACAAGAATTAATCAAGAAACAAGATGTTCCAGGACCTGTACTAGGTTCTAGGGATAACCTGGTAAAAACATAATCAACAGCATCAAAAACAACAAATGCAAATCTCTGTTGTTATAAAACTTACCCTAGGTAGTTTGAATCTTGACAGAGGTTTGCCTGTTTTGTTAGACTTTTCAGAGAAGCAGCTTTTAAAAAAACAAACACAACTCCCCTTTTTGTTACCATTTTTGGGTTAAATTATTTTCTTATGTCTGTTATATATTTATTATTTCCTCTTTTTTTTCTATTCTGTGAGTTGACTCTGTTGTACATTTTCCACTTTCTTATTTTGGCTACTAATACAATTTTTATCCTTAACATCCTAAACTGAAGAGAAGATTTTTAAGAATATATATTTTCTTTTATGTGGCATTTTAGCTTCAGCCCCAAACTGAAACATAGTTTTCATTATTGTTCAGTTACAAATGTTTTATTATTATTATTATTACTAGAGGCCTGGTGCACGAAAATCATGCAATCAGGGTGGGGGGTGGTTCTCAGCCCGGCCTGCACCCTCTTGGAGTCCAGAAGCCCTCAGGGATGTTCAACTGACAGATAACCTTAGCACTGCCATGGAGGCAGGAGAGGCTCCCGCCACCACCACTACCCCCTCCAGCCATGAGCCCAGCTTCTGGCTGAGCTGTGCTCCCCCTGTGGGAGTGCACTGACCAGCAGGGGGCAGCTCCTGCATTGTGCTTCTGCCCCCTGGTGGTCAGTGCACTTCATAGTGACTGGTTGTTCCGCCATTTGGTTGATTTGCATATTAGCCTTTTATTATATAGGTTATTTTTAGTTAATCCTCACCTGAGGATATTTTTCCATTGATTGTTAGAGAGAGTTTGGAGGGAGAAGGGAGAGAGAAAGAAACATCGATGTGAGAGAGACACATTGATTGGTTGCCTCCCACATGTGCAATCCAGGTATGTGCCCCTGACTGGGAATTGAACCCACAGCCCTTAAACTGGCCAGGGCTGTTTCCTTATTTTTATTATTATTTCTTTTTTGAACCATAAATCATGTAGAATTTTTTTGTTTTTCATTTTCTAAATGAATGAAGACTATTCTCTTTTTACTGATTTGTAATTTTATTACATAGCCATCAGCAAAAATGGGCTATCTGTCTTATTTTTAGACTTGCTTTGTGATCAACATATGGTCAATACCTGTGTTATATGAATGTGTATTATGTAAATGATGGGTGCAGATATATCTTCTCCAGATAAAGCTTGTTAATTATTTTTTATATCTTTCATATCCTTACTTTTGTTTTGTCTGTGTAATCTATCAATTTCTGGTGGGAAATCTTGCTAAAATCTCCTGGAATAATTACAGATTTGTTTATTTTTCTTTGTAATTCTCTCAATTTTCCACTATATTTTAAGCCAAAATGACTATAGCAGCCTGTTATATTTTCTATTTGCCTTTCCTTATATAGCCTCTAATTTCCTAAAAATGAAAATTTAAGCACATTGTTCTTCTACACAGAATGATGCATTAGTCAATGCATCCCTCTTGAGTGCTTTTGCATGATTTCCATGTTTAGAATCTTCCCTATATCTCCACTCCTATTTCCACCAATTCCTCATCATAAAATTTCTGCATGAATTGTACTTTCACACCAGTCTCATTTCTACCTCCATGTTATTCTCACACCTAGGAACATTTTCCCTCCTATCCTTTTAAAATCTAATTCCTACTTATTTTTAAATGATAGTTCCTCCACAAAGACTTTTAATTTACCCAATCTGTACTTATCACTCCTTTCACAGACTTCTAGAGAACTACTGGTCTAAAGCAAGCATGTCAAACTCAAAGGCTAACATGGGCCAAATAAACAAGGTTTAAGTTTATGTATACCACAAAAAAACAAAAGCTTCAATTTTCATAGATACTTGAATTTATTTCAATAGAGACATGCTGAATACAGAGGGCTGAAATAAATGAGTAATCATTAACATAAAATAACAGAACATTTTAATAAAAATTGATATTTTTTCTTGAACATTAACTTACCAGACACTGAATAACTGCACAAATTAATAAGCGTAATGCAAATAAACCTATTTTTCTTGTTCTCCAAAAGCAAAGCATTTCCTGTTGTGCACACCAAACAAGTCAGTACAAAACTAATGATGTGGCAATCGGCTGCTAAAATATTCGCTGCTAGTATTAGTGGAGAGAAATGGTGCATCTCTGCATGTAAGGCACATAAGGGAAATGAATGCAACATGATTATAGTAATCAGTCATTAGCGAATGTTGTAGTTCATTATTAATAACTATGTATAACAGGACATTGTAAAAATTAAGTTACAAAATTTTTATTAAAATGTTATACCGTTATATTGCCTGGGCCGCAAATATTCATTGTGGGCCCCATGCAGCCCACGGGCCTAGAGTTTGACATGCTTGGTCTAAAGGGTATTTGATAGTTTTATATTTTTAACTAGATTGTAAAATCTTTGAGGGAGAAGCTCTAACCAACTTAGCTACCCAGGCCATAGTGTAGGAATGTAATCCATTTGTGTTGATTAAGGTTTTTACTGGCGCTGTACTCTAAATGGAGAAGTTGATTTGCTATGTTAAATGGAAACCAAGACTGAAGACACAATATATTGAAATACCTGGCACGGTAGCTTAGGTTGATCTATCTATGAATATCCTGTTAATCTTATTTTAGAGGTATAGGAATTGTTCTTATTATTGGTGTATTATTTCCTATTTTTAAGACTAATAAAATAAAAAATTTCACGCTTCGAATAAATAAACTGAAAAGAGAATAGCAAGGCAATTATGGTTGCTAAATCATAGGTGAAAAACACATATTTATGTTAGATATTACATTTTATTTGCAATTCCTACTTATATTTGACTTTCATCCAAATGAAGAACAAAATACTAAGAAATAACAGTCTATTTTTTAATGGAAAAGGTAAAATAAATTTAGGAGGAATTTCCAAAAGGTTAGTTGTTGGTTCAATTTGTTTCCTGACAGCTTATTACATGCTTCAGTACACATGATGTTTTCCTGCAGAGTGATCACTAATCAATGTGTTATTAAGAAGTGGTATTTCCTATAAATCACAGAAAGAACATCTGTCTCAATACCCTAATTTCCTGTCTCATAGTTTGGTGGAGCACAATTATGTAACACAGAATTTCATCCAGAAAAAAGACCACAATGAGAACTATGATACGATAGTTAATGTCTCATTACCAGAGAGTAGATCTTCCACAGAAAATCATACTTTCAATTTTTAAAAAAATTCTATTTAATTGAATATGGTTCAACTACCTCTTTTAATTCTTGTTTTTCTTTCTTAATTAAATTTTTTATTCAACAGTGTATAATTTTCAGGTTTGCGAGATTATAATTTGACATCTGTGTACCCTATTGCATGCTTCCTACCTGATGTCTAGTTTTCTTCCCTTAGCATATATTTGACCCCCTTTACCCACTTTACCCTCTCCCTACCTTCCTTCCCCTCTAGTAACCACCATTTTGTTGTCTATATCTGTTAATTTGTTTTTGTAGTTTGTCTATTACTTTTTCTTTTATATTTCACATGTGAGTGCTATCACATGGTTTTTATCTTTTTCTATTTTATTTCACTTAGCATAGTACTCTCAAGATCTATCCATATTGTCATAAATGGAAGTACTTAAACTTTTTTATGTAGTATTCCATTATATATATATATAACGCACAACATTTTTAAATTATATCTTTATTGTTGAGAGTATTACAGATGTACCCAACATTTCACCCCGTTATTTTCCTCCACCCAGATCCCCCTCCACCCCAGGCCTTCACCGCCCTATTGTCTGTGTCCATGAGTAATGCATATATGCATGTAAGTTCTTTGGTTAATCTCTTCCTGCCTCCCTCACCCCTTCCCTCTGAGATTCATCAGTCTGTTCCATGTTTCCATGCCTCTGGTTTTATTTTATTCATCAGTTTATTTTGTTCATTAGCTTCCTTGTTTATTTTGATTTTTAGATTTAATTGTTGATAGATACATATTTATTGCCAATTTATTGTTCATATTTTTAATCTTCTTCTTTCCTTTCTCCTTCTCCTTCCCTTTCTCCTTCTCCTTCTCCTCCTCCTCCTCATCCACTTCCTCCTCCTCCTCCACTTCCTCCTCCTCCTCTTTCTTCCTCCTCCTCCTCCTCTTTCTTCCTCCTCCTCCTCCTCTTCTTCTTCTTCTTCTTCTTCCTCTTCTTCTTCTTCTTCTTCTTCTTCTCTTCTTCCTCTTCTTCTTCTTCTTCTTCTCTTCTTCTTCTTTTTCTTCTTCTTCTTCTTCTTCTTCTTCTTCTTCTTCTTCTTCTTCTTCTTCTTCTTCTTCTTCTCCTTCTTCTTCCTCTTCTTCCTCTTTTTCTTCTTCTTCTCTTCTTCTTTTTCTTCTTTTTCTTTTTCTTCTTCTTCTTCTTCTTCTTCTTCTTCTTCTTCTTCTTCTTCTTCTTCTTCTTCTTCTTCTTCTTCTTCTTTTTCTTCTTCTTCTTCTTCTTCTTCTTCTTCTTCTTCTCCAAGGATATCCTTTAACATTTCATATTATACTGGTTTGGTGGTGATGAACTCCTCTAGCTTTTTCTTGTCCATGAAGCTCTTTATCTGACCTTCAATTCTGAATGATAGCTTTCCTGGGTAGAGTAATCTTGGTTATAGATCTCTACTTTTCATCACGTTGAATATTTCTTGCCACTCCCTTCTGGCCTGCAAAGTTTCTGTTGAGAAATCAGCTAACGATAATATGGGTGCTCCCTTATAGGGAAACCAACTGCTTTTCATTTGCTGCTTTTAAAGTTCTCACTTTGTCTTTAACCCTTGGCATTTTAATTATGATATGTATTGGTGTGGGCCTCCTTGGGTTCATCTTGTTTGGGACTCTATGCTTCCTGGACTTGAATGTATTTCTTTCACCAGGTAGGGGAAGTTTTCTATCATTATCTCTTCAAATAGGTTTTCAATTTCTTGCTCCCTCTCTTCTCCTTCTGGCACCCCCCTGATGAGAATGTTGGTATGCTTGAAGTTGTCTCAGAGACTCCTTACACTATCTTCATATTTTTGAATTCTCTTTTCTTTCTGGTCTTTGGATTGGGTGTTTTTTTCCTTCCTCATATTCCAAATCCTATTCCTTTACTCTACTGTTGATTCCCTGTAAATTATTCTTCATTCTAGTTAGTATATACTTCATTTATGATGGGTTCTTTTTGTTGTTGTTGTTAATCCTTACTGAAGGATATTTTTTGATTGATTGTTAGAGAGTGGAAGGGAGGGGAAGAGACAAAGAGAGGGAAACATTAATGTGAAAGAGACATATCAATTGATTGCCTCCCACATGTGTCCTGACAAGGGCTGTGGTTTGAGACTGCAACCGAGGTAAGTGCCTTTGATTGCAATGGGACCCAGGACCCCTCAGTCCATGGGCCGACACTCTATCCACTGGGACAAGCCAGCTAGGTCCTGACTGTGTTGTTTTTTTTCATGTGTTTGATGTTCTCACTAAGATCCTTGAAATTCTCACTAAATTATTTGTCATTTTCACTAAGATCCTTGAAGCTCTCATTAAGTTCCTTGAGGATTCTTATAACCATTGTTTTGAATTCTGTATCTACTAGCTTGCTTTGATTTCATTTAGTTATTTTCTCTGGAGATTTCTTCTGTTATTTCATTTCTGACATGTTTCTTTGTCTCTGCATTTTGGCTGCTTCCCTGTGTTTGTTTCTTTATATTAGGTAAAGTTCCTATGTCTCCTGAAATTGGTAGAGTGGCCTTCTGTAGTAGGTGTCCTGTAGGGCCCAGTGGCTCAGCCTCCCCAACCACCTGAGATGGGCACTCTAGGTGAGCCCCTTTGTGGGCTGTGTGCACTGTCCTGTTATAGTTGAGCCTTGATTGCTGCTGATGTCACTGGGTGGAATTGACCCCCAGGCCAATTGGCTAGGAAGACCCACTGTGACTATAAAGGACAAGTTGCAGTTCAGGACTTGTTTCAGTGGAGCTTTGGAGAGCCACACTCAAGGGGCCAAAGAGCCGCATGTGGCTCGCGAGCCGCAGTTTGCGGACCATGGGCCTAGGAGGTGTCCAGGAGAGGACAAGCTGTTAACCTTGGCAAGCTGCTGCTAGTGATGGTCCTGGGGCCATTTATCGAGATGTGTGGGGAACATTGAGTCCAGCTGCTGCTTGTTTAAAAGATTTTAGGAAAGTATGAAACCTATGCCAGAACAGACCCTTCATATGGAAAAGCCACTGCAAACAGCTTGGGTGGAGGTTGATCTCAGGGAATCACCAGGGCGAGGTGAACAGGATGGGCCAGGTTGACGGGTACTCAGATATGGCCCTTGCCAGTCAGCTCTGGGCTGGGGGTGGGGGTGTGTCCCAGCACTTTTTTGGGGGAGAAAGCTGCCCCCAATTTTTTTTCCCTGATGCCAGATAATTAGGTTTCTTCCCGTATGTCCCAGGATCCCTTCCAGCTGCTGTCCCAGTGCTGGAGCTCAGAGGGAGTGAGTTCAGGGAAGTCCATGCATAAGCCCTTTAAGAAGAACTGCCTGGGTCTCTGGCTGCCTCCCTTTCACTCAGCCACAATCCCCACTGATTTACAGCCTAAAGTTAAAGGAACTTCTCTTCCCAGCTCTTGAACCCTGGCCTGGTGGCCTGGTGTTTGGCTGAGACCCCTTGATCTTCACAAGATCTTCCTAAGCCAAGATCTTCCTCCCAATTAAAAACACACCATACGTGGGTGTTGGACCAGCCTGTTCATGTCTCCGCCCCTCTACCAGTCTCAATGTGCTTTCTTCTTTAATTCTCTAGTTGTAAGACTTCCATTCAGCCATATTTCAGGTGGTTCTGAATGATGGTGGTTCTGTATTTTAGTTGTAATTTTGATGTGGTTGTGGGAGGATGCAAATGCTGGCATTTATCTATGCTGCCATCTTGGTTCCTCTCCTCAATCACATTTTCTTTAACCAATCATCCATCAATGGACACTTAATGCCCTTCCTTGACTATTGTAAATAATGTTGCAATGATTATAGGGCTACAAATATCTCTGTAAATACATGTTTTCATACTTTTCAGGTAAATACCCAGAAGTGGAATTGCTGGGTCATATGGTAGTTCTGTTCTTAATTTTTTTTTGAGAACCTCCTTATTGTTTTCTATATTGGATGTACTAGTCTATATCCCTACCAACAATGTACAAGGGTTCCCTTTTCTTATTGAATTTGTAACCCATAGGAAATGATGTCTATAATTCAACTTGAATACTAGGTATTTCTAACCTGTTAGTTTATTGCAATGATTAAATAATTTTTGGAGGTGGATTCTTCACTCCATTTGTTCCATGTGGAGGCTTTTCCCTAGAGTGATACTCCTGGCCTTTCTCCCCACCAGAAGAGGAGTGACTTAAGGAGATCTAAGAGAATCAACTGTACAAACATGGTTAAACCCTTCCCCTTTCTCAGCACTGGATTAATTGTCCACTTGAGAATATGTGTTTTCATGTTATCTCTATATCATGAGGTAAAGGGTATACCCCTACATAGTGAGGTGAGGCCAGAGGTACAACAGATGTTCTGGTGACTTCGGAGCTCAGGCCAGAGGTACAACAGATGTTCTGGTGACTTCGGAGCTCATACTCTTAACCACTTATATGTATTGTCCATAAACTCTGACATTACCTTAGGTTAAGTAAATTGCCTAAAATCACAAAAATGTTTAGGGTTGAGACTGAAATTCTAACACAGGTCTTTCTGACTTTAAAGATGTTTTTTCAAAATTGCTACACTATATTTGTCTAGGTAAATATTACATTCAAATAATGAATAATTTGACTTCTGACCAATATAAAATAACAGCGACCAGTTTTACCCTCCCTCCTGAAACAAAAGCAAACAAGTAAACAAAAATAATAAAACATGAAATATTAAGAAACAATAGTTTTCTTGATATGGGCTATCAAACAATGAAAGAAAGTGACTCCAGAGAGAAGTGAAAAAAATCATCTGAATACTATGAATGGCCTGTATTATCTGCTTTAGTTTCCAGGCTTCTATGCAGGGTAGGATAATTCAGGTGGAGCACCCTTGATATCTTTGAGGCAATGAAATGGAGCTGAAAGTCCAAAGAAAACACGATGACTAGGGTTCATAGGACAGAGTACCACAGAAGGGAGAGTTGCAAAGACTGAGAACCCTAGAGAGCTTCAGAGGATGCTCCTTATATTATTTGGCTAAGAAATGATAAATGCATATGTATGAGGAAATTGCCTGAGACCAGAGGAAAATATAATCTAGAAGGATTAGAGAAGAGTGGCCCATGCTCATATAGGACCAGTAACCTATTCTCACAAGCCAGAATGAAAAACAAACAAACCACCACACATAATTCATGTGGCAGTGGGTGAAGTATTTAGGGAGGGCTTGCCTCAGTAGACAGGAATAATAAGCCCTAGATTTAACACTGCTCTGATCCTTCTTAAAAAAATACAAAAGAGAGACTCAAAATGATCAAACTGATTCCAAGTATTTTAACTGTATCTGAGGATAAATCTCAAAAATATTTACAGGAATACAACAGTATCCAGCACCCAACAAAGTAAAAATTTTAATGTCTGACATCTAATCACAGGTTACTAGACATGAAAAGAAATAGAAAAAACATATCATAACTTGAGGCCCAGTGCATGAAATGCGTGCACGGGTAGGGTCCTTGAGCCTGGCTGGCGATCAGGGCTGATCTGTGGGGTGACTGGTGGGGCGATCAGGGGGCCCCTGCTAGCACCTGCCTTGGCCAGCCGTCCTGGTGCCACCTGCTCAGCAGCCCTGCCTTCCGACACCACCACCAGTCGCCTCCCTCTGTGGGGTGATCGGGCCCCCGCCCCTAGTACCTGCCTTGGTCAGCCTAGCACCTCCCACTTGCTGGTCCTGCCCACCACTGCTGCTGCTGGTGGCCTCCCTCTGTGGGGCAACTGGCGGGGCAATTGGGGGGCACCTGCCTTGGCTGGCCTGATGCCTGCAAGCTAGGGGCAGCTCCTGCATTGAGCACCTGGCCCCTGGTGGTCAGTGCATGTCATAGCAACTGGTCATTCCACTGGTCGTTCCTCTGTTCGGTCGATTTGCATATTAGGCTTTTATTATATAGGATGAGAAAAAAATCAATCAATCAGAACTGACACAGATGTTAGAATTAGCAGATAAAACGTTAAAAGTTATTGTAACTATATTGTACGTGCTCAAATAACCAAGACTCTTATGAAACATCTGAAGATAAAAAATAAAATATATACGATGAAAAATATACTGAATGAGAATGACAATACATTCAGTATTGACTAGAATCATTGTAGAGGATAAGATTATGTTATGAAGATGTAACAATAGAAACTATCTAAAAATAAACAGAAAGAAAAATATAACCCAATGATATTAAAAGGGCATCTGCAATTTGTAAGACTATTTCAAGTAACCTAATATACATGTAATTAAATGTCTTACTGGAAATGGTGGTGACACAAAAAATATATTGGAATAAAAAAAAATAGTTGATAATTTCTCCAAGTTTATAAAAATGATCAATCTGGAGAAGCTCAACAAACCTCATATGCAAGAACATGAAGACAACTATACCAAGTCACCTCATAATTAAGTTACTCTAATCCAGTGATAAAAAGAAAAATTTTTAAAGCAGCCAGAAAATTTTGTGATATGCCACTAAAGTAGTATTAGTGAGATTTTTTTTTATAGCACTAAATGTCTACATTATAGAAGAAAAACGTTTTCCATATTTAAAAACTATAAAAGAAAGAACATATTCTATTCAAAGTAAAGAGAAGATGGAAATAATGAAGCTTAAAGGAGGATTCAACAAAATAATCAGAAAGACAATAAAAACTAGTGCTTTGAGAATATTAATAAAATTTATACACCTCTAGCCAGACATATTAGGATGAAAAGAAAAGAAGCCACAATTTACCAATATCAGAAATAAGAGAAGTGACATCACTGTTTCTTCTTAAAAAAATTAAAGGATGATAAGTGAACAAATTTAAGCCTATAATTTCAATAGTTTAGATAAAATGAAAAAATCCCTTGAAAGCCATGAGCTACCAAAGCTTAGTCAAGAAGAATTACACAACCTATCTACTAAAGGTAACAAATTTTTTAGATGAAAATCTTCCACAAAGAAATCTCAAGGCCCAGATGGTTTCACTGGTGAAAAATACCAAACATTTATGGAAGAAATAATGTGATTTCTACAAGTGCTGGAATACTCGTCCAAAATATTAAAGAAGAAGGACACTTTCCACTCATTTGATTAAGCTAGTATTATCAGTGACAAAACATACAGGATAAGAAGACTATAGAACAAAGTACCTAACAAATATTGATGTAAGAACAGAAGTTGTAAATAAATTTTAGCAACTTGGACCCAACAATACATAAAAATATAATAGATAATGACCAAATGGGATTTATCCAGGAATGCAGGGCTGGTATAACATTAAAAAAAAAAATCAGTCAATGTAATTCCCCATATTAACAAACTAAAAAGGAAAAATCATATGATCACCTCATTGGACATAGAAAAAAACTAACAAAATCTAGCATCTATTCATGATTAAAAAAAAAATAAAAACCTCTTGGAGTACAGAAAATGTGACCGAGAAAGACAAATAGTGTATGATCTCACATGTGGAATCTAAAAAAGTCAAACATATAGAAACAGAGTAGAATGGTGGTTGCCAGGGGCTGAGGAATATGAGAAAATAGGATATATTGGTCAAAGAGTATTTAGCTATAAGATAAGTAAGTTTCAGGGATTCAATGTACAGCATAATGATTATAGTTAATAATACTGTGTTATATACTTGAAAGTTGCTAAGAGAGTAGAACTTAAATTTTTTCATCACTGAAATGAAGTAATAAATATATGACATGATGTAGGTATTAGCTAATGCTGTTGATAATCATTTTGCAATATATGTGTATCAAATCTACGTGTTGTATACTATAAATGTATACAATGTTATACATCAATTATATCTCAATGAAGTTGAGGGCAGGGAACTCTCAGCAAACTAGGAATAGAAGGGAAATTTCTCAATTTGGTAAAGAGCATCTGCAAAAGCCTACAACCATCATCATATTTAATGGTGAAAAAAACTGAGTCCTTTCCTAGTAAGATCAGAAACACTTTTTCCCCTAAGTAATAAAACTACCAAATATCTTATCTTATATAATTCTGATAAGATCGTTTCAGATAGATCCACAAGCTGGGGAGAAGGTAGATCAGACTTATTTAATTATTAAAAAGACCAAAAATGACTGCTATAACCACATACAATATATATATTTTTTTTACATCATGAGACATACTCTTTAGCACCATATCAGCAGTGTGGCCCAGAGTAACAAAATGCATTCTGGCCTTAGCCAGTTTAGCTCAGTGGATAGATGGCTGGACTGCAGACTGAAGGTTCCCAGGTTTGATTCTGGTCAAGGGCATGTATCTCAGTTGCAGGCTGGATCTCTGGCCCAGGTTGGGCACTCGCAGGAGACAGCCAATCAATATGTACCTCTCATATTGATGTTTCTCTCTCTCTATCTCTCCCCTTGCCTTCTACTTTCTCTAAAAATCAATGGGAAAATATCCTTAATTAAGGATTAACAAAACAAAAAACAATACATTTCAAAGAGAGTTCTGATAGGAAAAGAGCTTGTCACTGCCATCCTTACAACAATAGAAATGCTAGACAAACTGAAAATTGAAGAAACCCAAAACTCAAGTAGATGAAAACAAGAACACTGTAAGAATTTGATGCCTTCATTATCTATAGCTACAAAAATATTACAGTACCACTCCTAGAAAAATTAACATAAGGCACCACACTAAAGGCCTATTTATCTCACTTCCTATTACCCTATGTTAAAAACTATACATATGACATACTTGAGAGAGAGAAGGAAAAACATAGTGTGGCCAGAAAGAGCAAGTATCAGAATCAGACTCAACACCAAAAAAACAAACAATCCAATTTAAAAAATGGGCAAAAGATCTGAATAGACGGGGGGGCGGGGGGGAGAGGGGGAAGAGAGAGAGAGAGAGAGAGAGAGAGAGAGAGAGAGAGAGGGAGAGAGAGAGAGATTTGTTGTTCCACTTATTTATGCATTCAGTGGCTGATTCTTGTATATGCCCTGACCTGGGATTGAATCCACAACATTGACATATCAGAACGATGCTCTAACGACCAACTGAGCTACCTGGCTAGGGCAAGTGTATATATATATATACATTTTAAAAAGTAAACACACAACTCCTCAGAAAACTAAGATTTGTAGACAGCCTTTTGCCATAATTAAGAAGGAATCTCCACTAACTATAATGTAATGGAGTTTGATTAAACACACACGCACAAACTGTGGTTTTCTTCATGAAACAGAACAATTATAACATGTAAAAAAAGATAAGAACACATTTTCCCCAGACTCAGGAAAGTATATGGGGAAGATACACAAAAATGTAAACAGTGATTGTCTTATTTTCCTACTTGTACTATTAGTGTTGGGCGACATTTTAACAATAGCTGTATACAGTAACCATGTGGTTAAGGTAAAAAAAGTAATAATATATAAAGTATATGTTATATTGTTAAATAATGATATTTACAAAAAGATGGTGACTAGAACACCAATGTATAGCACACTCCATTGTGATCACAGTAACAAAAACTAACTGAAATATTTAAATGTATCTTAAAAGGAGGATAAACATTCATATGCTATGCAATGAAGTATTAGCAACTTTCAAGTATATAACACAGTATTATTAACTATAATCATTATGCTGTACATTGAATCCCTGAAACTTACTTATCTTATCTTATAGCTAAATGCTCTTTGACCAATATCTCCTATTTTCTCATATTCCTCAGCCCCTGGCAACCACCATTGTACTCTGTTCCTATATGTTTGACTTTTTTAGATTCCACATGTGAGATCATACACTATTTGTCTTTCTCGGTCACATTTTCTGTACTCCAAGAATTTACTAGCTACTTTAACCTTTTGCACTCGGATGTCGAGATTAAAATTACTCTTTGAATGTATCAATAATTTGAAATATAAAAAAAATCCAAATAAATAAGTTTTTATGAAAAGAAACTCCAGTTTTTTATTCTACTGCCGCGCTTTGTAAAATCTGGGGTATTTAAAAAATTAAATCCCGAGTAGAATAAAGGAATCGAGAAAAAAGCAAGTGAGTGCAAAGTGTTAAAGGTAGACCAAGCTTAACCGAACGCCTTGAAAAACCTCAAAATATCATTTAATAGATATGCAATATAGTGCGGGAATAATAGAGTAGTCCCTGAATAATTACAAGCCTAATGGAACCTAGTGATTTGACAGGTTAGGGTAAGACTGGGGACTAATATGGAACAGGCACGTTGACCAAATTCATTATTTAGATCCAAACCACTTGGAATCAGCTGCAAGTAGACTGTAAGGCCAACTCTGACCACACCTAACAGAAGGCCTAGGGACAGTGTGATTTTTCCTCTCCTGGCTTTCAAAAGTAGTTGACGGGGACACTAAGAAATAGCCTGACAGCCAGCTTCTGTAACTGTAGTAGAGTTTAAAAAAGAGCAGACAAAAATGGATACACAATTTTTGATTCCTGGAATGTCACTTCACCAAATAGTGAAGAGGAAGTATGCAGAGATCAATTTTCCCTGAACAGACAGCCCCAAAACTCCAAATTCTTTCCCACTCATGTTTCAGTATAACTAATTTGGTGATATAAGTATACACTGATTCAGGCCTCCTGCAAAATTTCTGAGTCATTAAGTCTAATAGTGTTCAGGCATAGTGAGGGAATTCAAGGAGACTCCTTATACACTAATTTGGGTCATTGATTGGTTCAGTATAGACCTGCCCTAATTAAGAGATAAATACTTATTTTGTGAAATCAGCAGTTTGTATATGAAAATATTCTGCAACATGAAAGTAAAGTATGAACATGAGATTTAAGTGGGAGAAGTAGAAAAACAAAGGGAAACAATGAACAGATTGAAAAGGCAAAAAATCCAAATTACCCAACTGAAAACTGGGCAAAGGATGTGAATAGACATTTCTCCAAAGAGGAGATACAGATGACTAACAAGCATGTGAAATAATGCTCAACATCATTAACCATCAGAGAAATGCAAATACCATAATAACATATCACTTCACATCTATTAGGATGGCCATTATATAAAAAAATTGAATGTCAACTGTAAATTGAGAAATATAAAAAAAATAGTAACATAGTTGTTCCTTTAGTTGTAACTAATGTACCACTGAAAGGTGTTAATAGAGGAAACTGAGTGAAATCTGTATGATTTTTGTGAATTTTCTGTATACCTACAAACTCATTGTAAAATATGAAAAGCTTACTTAAATAAATATTTACACACACATAAAAGAAAAAAAAAACCCAGAAAATAAGAAGTGTTTGTGAGGATGTAGAGAAATTAGAATGTTTATAAGCTAGCTGTTAGTGAGAATGTAAATTGGTGCAACCACTATGTAAAACAGTATGGAGGCTCCTCAAAAAATTAACAATGAAACTATCACATGATCTAGTAATCCAATTTCTGGGTATATATCCAAAGGAAATAAAATCAGCTAAAGGGAGAAGTTGGGAACAGCCCAAATGCCCATGAAAGAAAGAACAAATGAAACAAATGTTGTATGTAATACAATGGAATATTATGCAGCCATATAAAAAAGAAAAATTCTGTCATATGCAGCAACATGCACGAACCTTAAGAGCATTATGCTGTAATATAAGTCATTCAGAGAAGGACAAATACTGTATGGTTCCATTTATATGAATGAGGTATCTAAAGTAATCAAAATCATTGAAATAGAAAGTTCAGTGGTGCTTGTTACTGGTGGGAAGAGAAAAAGTTTGTCATGGAAGATGAAAAAGTTTTACATATCTATTGTACAACATTGTGCCTTACAGTTCACAAGACTGTAATGTACACTTAAAAAAAGTCTTAAGTGGGTATTTCTCATGTTTTAGGTTAGAGGCTTTTAACCTCTAAATACAGTTGTAATTGAACTTTAAAAAATATATATTTCATTGATTTTTTTACAGAGAGGAAGGGAAATGATAGAGTTAGAAACATCAATGAGAGAGAAACATCAATCAGCTGCCTCCTACACCCCCACCCTGAGGATGTGCCCACAAACGAGGTACATGCCCTTTACCAGAATCGAACCTGGGACCCTTCAGTCCGCAGGCTGACGCTCTACCCACTGAGCCAAACCGGTCAGAGCTGTAATTGACTTTTTAAAAAATGTCTGCTACTGAAACCCATATTCTGCCACAGTATATTCTTCAGAATATAGTTAAATCCCCAACACAGGTATTTACATTTGCCATCAATGATATATGAAAACATGTAAAAGGACAGCTTTTAAGGACATTTTTTATTATTTGAAAATGATCTGATGCCTTTAATAAATTGTTATCCTATTTTTAATGTGGAAAAAAGAAAAGGCTTTTAAAACTATTTACTAGAGTAAGTAGAACTAATTTGTAGAAAGCATTTATTTCTTGCTTTCAATAAAATTTAAATAAATAAGGAATCCATAAAATAAATTTTAAATGTTGAAGAAATAAGGCAAGTTTCATATGGAAAGGGATGTAGAAATGTTCCCAAATGAACATAATTAAGTAATAACATGACACAGAGTAAAATCTTACTAGAAACATTGAATTATAAAATCCTTATAAAAATTTCAGTCTGTAAGAATACATTAAAATATTCTTAAACAAAAAGATACATAATGTAAAAAAATACAACCCAAGTAATATCCACCAAAATAGAAGGGATCATGGGAAAGGAAGTAAAGTACACTCCATTTTCCATGTTGTTTAAAATTGCAAACCATTCCCCACACGACACCCTCATCATCATTGTTCTGCTCTATTGTCTTCAAAGCAGTAAGAGTCTTCTAATGTACCACAAAAATAATCTAACATAACATAAAAAATATATATTTCTTGAAATATATTTTTATTTGATTTCAGAGGGAGAGGAAGAGAACGATAGAAACATCAATGATGAGAGAGAACCATTGATCGGCTGCCTACTATAAGTCCCACATTAGGGATTGAACTCGCAACCGGGGCATCTGCCCTGACTGGGAATCGAACCCATGACCTTCTGGTTCATAGGTCGATGCTCAACCACTGAGCCACGCCGGCTCGACAAATTACTTACGTTTATTGTTGCCTGTTCTCTCTACTAGAATGTAAGCTTA
Source organism: Ia io (assembly GCA_025583905.1). Classification (NCBI taxonomy): domain Eukaryota; kingdom Metazoa; phylum Chordata; class Mammalia; order Chiroptera; family Vespertilionidae; genus Ia; species Ia io. Next base: position 6,066 of record JAJQQW010000399.1, on the reverse strand, counting down.
ATGAGAGCAAAGATTGTTATTTGTTTACTGATTTATCACAAGTATCTCAAAGAGACCCAATGAATATTTCATTTATACATGAAGGAATGAAAGACTGAGGAATGAGTCTAGTCTAACCTTAAGTCATCCTATATAATAAAAGGCTAATATCCAAATAGACCGAATGGCAGAACAACCAAATAACCAGTCACTATGACATGTGCTGACCACTAAGGGGTGCGCGTGTAGCACGGCAGGCATTGGCAGCATGCAGGATGATGGAGCAGGTGAGCGGGGGCGCCAGACCAAGGCAGGCGTCGGTTGCTGTCATTGGGATGAGCCCTTGGTGGTTACTGAAAATTCTTTGCTCCTGTGCACCGTGGTCCCGCCTGGTGCTCACACCTGCTGCGTGTGCTGGCCCTGATTGCCCCTCAGGGCTTCTCCACCTCCCCCTGCTCCTGAGGGGCGATCGGGGCAGCAGCCACCACTCGTACCCACTGATAGCGACAGTGCTGCTCGCACCCAATGCCGGTGCCCGGCATTGGTCCAGATCGCTCAGCGCCATCAGTGGGTGCGAGCAGCGGCTGCCAACCCTGATTGCCCCTGAGGGCTTCTCAATCTCCCTCTTCTCCTGAGGGATGATCGGGGCAGCAGCCACCACTTGCACCCACTGATGGCGCAGAGCAATTGGGGCCAGCACCGTCAGCGCATGGGAGCAGCAGTGGCAGGAGTGGAGCTCCCAGCAGACAGGCCCGGCGGCAGGAGGGGCCAGGCGGGGGCATGGACGATGGGCCGAGACCCGTCCCTATGCCCACCGCAGCCTCGCAGCCCACAGTTCCTTTCAAGGTGCATGAATTCGTGCACTGGGCCCCTAATCTATAATAATAAAAGCATACTATGCTAATTAGACTGGACGTCCTTCTGTACGACCTTCTGGATGAAGCCGGGGCTGCGAAGGAAGCCTGGGACCCGGGTCCTGGGTGCCTGCCAGCGGCTGGAGGGAAGCCCAGGTCCCAGGTGCCAGAGGGAAGCCAGTGCCTGCAGCCGGGGGAAGGAAGGCCTACTCTTGCACAAATTTAGTGCATTGGACCTCTAGTATCCTAATAAAATGGTAATATGCAAATCAACCATCACTCCACTACAGAAGCCACGCCCACCAGCCAATCAGGGCGAGTATGCAAATTAACCCAAACCAAGATGGCTACAGCCACAGAGAGCAAGGTTTCCCAGGTAACAGAGGAAGCCAAGCTTGCCATAGCCGTTGCAGGCCTAAGCCTCCACTCAAGCTACAAAGTTTCAATTATAGAAGGTAAACAAATTCAAACAAATGGCAGCAGAATGGAGCTTGAGAGAGCAAGCCAGGGTTGCCGGCGGCAACAGGGGAAGCAAAGCTTTCCGCACACCCTGGCGGGGCTCACCTGCTTAAGGCTACAAAGTTTCAATTGTAGAAGGTGAATTAACTGCCACAGAAATGGCTGCCGCCCGGGAGGGAATAGAAGGCTTGGCTCCGCTCCAGGCTACAAAGTTTCAATTGTAGAAGGAAAATAAATTCCAGATACCAGGGCCTCCGCTTGGGTTGCCAGGGGGTGTGGCCGGCCTGCAAACCACCACAGGCCCCTTGCCCAGGCCGCCCCACGCCCCAAGGGAACCCCCACCCTGATCCAGGACACCTTTCAGGGCAAACCAGCTGGCCCCCACTCCTGCACCAGGCCTCTATCCTATCTAATAAAAGAGTAATATGCAGATTGACCATCAATCCAACACACAATATGGCTGCCCCCATGTGGTCAAAGATCCTGCCCCCATGTGGACACAAGATGACCACCACAAGATGGCCAGCAGGAGAGGGCAGTTGGGAGGCACCCGGCCTGCAAGGGAGGGCAGTTGTGAGGGACCAGGCCTGCAAGGGAGGGCAGTTGAGAGGGACCAGGCTTGCAAGGGAGGACAGTTGGAGGTGATCAACCCTGCAGGAGAGGGCAGTTAGGGATGACCAGGCCGGCAGAGGAGGGAAGTTGGGGGCAAACAGGCTGGCAGGGGAGCAGTTCAGCATCAACCAGGCTGGCAGCGGAGTGGTTAGGGGGTGATCAGGCTGGCAGGCAGAAGCGGTTAGGGGCAATCAGGAAGGCAGGCAGGCAAGCAGTTGGGAGCCAGCAGTCGTGGATTGTGAGAGGGATGTCCGACTGCCCGTTTAGGCCCGATCCCCCAGGATAGGGCCTAAACGGGCAGTCGGACTTCCCTCCAGGAGTCCCAGATTGGAGAGGGTACAGGCTGGGCTGAGGGACAACCCCCCTCCACGCACGAATTTCATGCACCGGCCTTCTAGTAGCATATAATTTCTTGAGGATGAAAATGAGGCAATAGATATGCATATAAAATTTTGTTTTTTCTTTGTTTGGGCCTTAAGTAAAGAGGTTTGACTTAATCTTATTTCTTAATTCATAACACATTACCATTATTGGTCAGAGAAGTCCCTCTTATTAATTAATTTTTCCCTTTTTTACAACTTCATACTCCACTTCCATGCCCCTCTACCTCATTGGCAACTAGTTTAATATGTTAAATGTATATCTGCATATTTGACTGAATGTTTGGCAAACATGTATTATTTTGTGCATGTTTTACTTATTTGTATAAATGGTACTGTCTTAACTCACTATTTCTTTTATTTTTTATTTTTAAAACAACTATTGTGTTTTTAAGATTCATCTGTGTTGCTATATATACATATCTAAAGAATGCTTCTAACTGCTGCATAATACTCCATAGTGTACATTGGCCACAGTTAACCAGTGATGGATTTAGATTGCCCCCTATTTCTTTCCACAGCTTCAATGAGCAACCTTGAGTTATCCCCCTTATTGAGGTATAAGGAATTGGTGGGTCATAGGGCACATCTATATGTAATCTACCTATAGGTTGACAGCTTTCTCTCTAGAAGTGCTGCACAATTACATCCCTACCTGCAGTGCATGATGGTGCATGTCTTACCTAAAGTTCCCAGAAAGAATGAGACAAGGAGGTATGTGGAGGTAGTTTCTGTGGAGGTGATCTCAAAAGCAGGAATAAGCCACTGGGAGACCAAGGCAGAGACGGAAGGAAAGCCAATAATGTGTGCATTAATGAGATAATTTTCTGATGGGGCAAAGAGGATTCAATTCTGCTAGGAACATCTGACAGCACATAGAATAATCCCTGGATATGTGTGACAACAAGACCAAAGGCAAAAGCATTTGTCAATTTATGACAACCACTGGTAGTGTTTAACCCCCTCTCTTTTCTGCCCCCTCACTTCTGAGCTATGCAAGACTCCTTGCTCCCCGTGAACAATGCCATTTGAATTTTGATAGAGATTGCATTAAATCTATAGATGGGCTGGGATAGTATGGACATTTAAAAAATACCAATTCTTGCAACCCATGAACACAGGATATCTTTCCATTTGTTTGTGTCTTCTGCAATTTCTTAAAGCCTTGAAAATTTTCAGTGTACATATCTTTTATCAACTTGGTTAAATTTATTCCTATGTATTTCATTATTTCTTATGCTATTGAGATTTTCAGCTAAACTACTCCACAGTATTGCTGCTTCGGTACCCTATATTTTGTTTGTTTGTTTGTTTTTGTTTTGTTGGTTTTTTTTTTTTTGTGGCCAAGAGACCTGCAGGGGGCCCCTCCTACAAGCATGTACCCTGGATAACAGCCTCAAGAATTACAAGTAAATTTAAAATTACTGCTATGACTCCCCCAGTGGTCCTTGTGATAGTCTTCTAAACCTCCCATGGCCTTTGCCTTGTTTATCCCTTAGAAAAGACCCCCCACAAAGCATACATTGTTGGGTGCTTGGCATTTTTGTATTTCCATCCCTTTGTTCTAGGATGTAGTTTATGTTATTTAGGAATTGTTTGATGAGTTTGTGTATTGTTTTTAAGATCTGCTTCTCCAAAAGGACATAGAGATTGCCACTAGACATATGAAAAAGTGTTCAATGTCACTAATCATTAGAATGATGCAAATTAAAACTAAAATGAGCTATCACCTCACACCTGCCAGAATGGCTACCATCAATAAATCAACAAGCAACAAGTTCTGGTTAGGATGTGGAGAAAAGGGAATCCTAGTGCACTGTTGGTGGGAATACAGACTAGTGCAGCTACAGTGGAAAACAGTCTGAAGTTTCCTCAAAAAATTTAAAAGGAACTGCCTTTTGATCCAGCAATTCCACTTCTGGGAATATAGCCTAAGAATCCCAAAAACACCAATTCGAAAGAATACATGCACCCCTATGTTCACAGCAGCATTATTTACAACAGCCAAGATCTGGAAATAGTTCAAGTGCCCATCAGTACATGAGTGGATAAAAAAGCTGTGGTACATTTTCGTAATGGAATATTACGCAACTGTAAAAAAGAAGAACCTCTTACCTTTTGCAACAGCATGGGTGGACCTGGCTAAGCAAAATAAGCCAGTCAGAGAAAGACAAATACCATATGATCTCACTTATATGTGGAATCTAATGAACTAAATAAACTAACAAGCGAAATAGAAACAGAAGCCTGGATACATGGAATAGACTGACAGCTGTCAGAGGGAAGTGGGAGGGACTGGATGAAAGAAGGTGAAGAGATTAGCCAAACAACATATATGCATAACCCATGGACACAGATAACAGTTTGGGGCTGGTCAGAGGAAGGGGGTTGGGGGCTGGGTGGAAGTGGGCAAAGGTGGGGATGGGGGACATCTTTAATAGTGTCAATAATAAAAATAAAGTTAATAAAAGATTTTTTAGGTGGGACCCAAGCAGTTTATAGTTTAGAGATAATTAGTTCCCATTACTGAAGTGATACCCTTTTGTTTCCTCTACACAATTTGTAAATATTGAGATTTTTAAATATTTTGTAAATATTGAGATTTTTACAATATTTAGCTGGTGGAAATTGTCACTATTCCCGGGCCTATGTGAATGCTGGGAATTCTCTTTTTTAATATATTTTTTATTGATTTCAGACAGGAAGGGAGAGAGAAAGCAAGATAGAAACATCAATGATGAGAGAGAATCATTGATTGGCTGCCTCCTGCACGCCCCCTACTGGGGATCGAGCCCGCAACCCAAGCATGTGCCCTTGACCAAAATCGAACCTGGGACCCTTCAGTCTGCAGGCTGACGCTCTAGCCACTGAGCCAAACCGGCTAGGGGGCTGGGGCAATGCTGGGAATTCTTACCTCTAATCATTTGGTGGTTGTTCCAAGCCATGGACCTATACTCAGCTGAAAACCTGAGTGCAGCCCTCTCTTCTCCAGTACTCTGTTCTGGAAATTCTAATTGCCTTGATCTACTTCCCTCAGCTTTTTGTCCTCACCTCAGGGAATCCACTGGGCTCTGACTGCTCCCTCTCCCTATGGTCTGGAAACTATCAATGCAATAAGCTGAGAGAGTCATAGGACTCATATTGTTTGTTCTCTGTCTCTCTTGGGCAGTGGTTCTCAACCTTTCTAATGCCGCGACCCTTTAATACAGTTCCTCATGTTGTGGCGACCCGCAACCATAAAAATTATTTTCGTTTGCTACTTCAAAACTGTAATTTTGCTACTGTTATGAATCCTAATGTAAATATCTGTGTTTTCCGATGGTCTTAGGCTCTACAGCAGCAGTTCTCAACCTGTGGGCCGTGACCTACAGGTTGAGAACCGCTAGCAGGGTCGGCTAAGACCATCAGAAAACACAGATATTTACATTACGATTCATAACAGTGGCAAAATTACAGTTTTGAAGTAGGTTCTACAGCAGCGGTTCTCAACCTATGGGTCGTGACCCACAGGTTGAGAACCGCTAGCAGGGTTGCCTAAGACCATCGGAAAACACAGATATTTACATTACGATTCAAAACAGTAGCAAAAATTACAGTTATGAAGTAGCAACGAAAATAATTTTTATGGTTGGGGGTCATCACAACATGAGGAGGAACTGTATTAAAGGGTCGCGGCATTAGGAAGGTTGAGAACCACTGCCCTTGGGGATCACTTTCTTTCATTACCAGCTATCCAGAGTCTTGAAAACCATTATTTCAGGTATCTTGTCCTTTTATTGCTG
>JAJQQW010000395.1:17500-19160 GCA_025583905.1 Ia io | reverse complement strand
GGGGTGGGGATGGGCATGGGGGGGATGAGGACAAATATGTGATTACTCAATCAATAAAGAAATTACAAAACAATATTAAAAAAGTGAAAAAAAAAAAAAAAAGAAATAAGTGACTGACGGTAAGTCCGTTGACAACCATCCCATAAACGCGGATACGCATGGCATTTATAATAAACCTTGATGCCCTGGACGGGTTTGGCTCATTGGATAGATTAGAACATCAGCCTAGGACGAATAGGTTCTGGATTGAATTCCAGTAAGGGCAGCACCTCAGTTGCAGCCTTGATCCACCCCTAGTTGGGCAGATGCAGGGAGACAACCAATGATGTGTCTCTCTACATTGATATTTCTCTCTCTCTCTTCCCCTCCCTTTCTCTCTGTAATCATTTAAAAAAAAAGTTTTGACTTTCCATCATTGCAAATACATATAAAGTGCTTAGCTGTTGGCCAATCGCGTACGTGTGATTCATCTGTCATTGTGGATCATGAATTGTCATTTTTGTTGACATTCTGAAGCTGAAAGAACGCAGTGTCATGGACAAAATGTACCTGTTAATAATCACCAGGGAAAAAACTCAAGGACAGTGTAGGAATATTCCTACCATTAATCCCTTTTCAGACATTGGCGTTATATTTTGCTTCCTCTCGAGTTCAAGAGCCTGTGACATTAAAGTTGTAAATATTTTATCACAAAGGAAATTAGTCAAGCACTCTGAAAGGGTTTTTACTTTATGTGGTAAACGGGAGATTTAGACATAAGTTTAATCAATTAATCAGTCATTGCTTTCATCCAATATTTTAATCTATATCATGTTTTTGTAAGTTTTGTTGCTATATATGCTGTATTTTTCTATTTTGTTAATCAATTTACATACTATTTTCATATACATTTTACTAATTTTCTTTTCGATCTCTGGACACTTCAATTATAGAGGAAGGGCCATTGTGATATTAAGATGTTTCTTCTAATTCATTTCACTTTCATGTGCTGGAATCCGAGCAGTGGGACACTAGTTTGTAAATAAAACAAGAATCAATATTTGGAAAGCACAATTCAACATATGCAAAAGGAGATGTATTTTAACTATAAAACTAGAAAAAGTATTCAAAACACACAATAGCAATAAATATGTTAAAATTGGAAGAAAGCCCTGGCTGGTTTGCTCAGGAGTTGAGCATCCATCTGTGAAACCCAGTAGGGTCTCGGTTAGGTTCATGGTTAGGGTACAGGCCGGTTGTGGCTGGATCCCAGAAGGAGGCATGCAAGCGATACCCAATCGATTAATTCTCTCTCATGATCTCTCTCTCTCTCTCTCTTCTCTCTCTCTCCTCTCGATCTCTCTCCCTTTCTTCCCTGTAATCATTAAAAAATATTTTAAAAAATATCAGGACTAAGGATGTAGACTACTACTTAAAAAAAATACGTACAAGTGACTAACAGGAATAAATAAACACGTTTTTACTCACTACTCAATTGTGAGTCCATTAGGACTCCCTGACACACAATCAACCACAACCTCCCACAATTTCGGTAGAGCAGGTGTGTGTTTAAAGGATAGAATGAGCAGTGCACTCAAAACCAACCCTTGCCAACCATAGCACACAAAACCTAGGAAAAACTGGACAAATCAAAGCAATGTGTACAGTCCACAGGTGAGGA
>JAJQQW010000395.1:0-5000 GCA_025583905.1 Ia io | reverse complement strand
AAACACCAATTTTTTCCAGGGGGGGGTAACTTTCCCCCACCCCTTTTTTTTCCATAGCTTTTTTTACCTTAATTTTTTTAGCTTTTTTTGGGGACATCAAAGCCTAAGAAACAAGACCATCAGCAGGATGATTTGGATTTTAAAAATTTTTTGAAAACTTTTTTAAACATTTACACAATATGGAATTTTTTGGCTTTGCATTTTAAAGACCAAAGAATAAGGAATTTTCCTATCCAAATTGCATCAGCATGGGATTTGGGGAGCTTTTTTTTTTTTTTTTTTTAGCGGAAGTAAAGTAAATTTCGGAGAGAATTTTTAATATCCCACATGATATAAACCTTTCCATTTGGGGATTAAAAACCATGAAAACATTTTTACTATACATTAAAAAACTGATTGAAACTGGTCCCCTCTTAGGATACGAGGTGAACTCCTCTGGGAAAGCCATCAATTTAGGTTGGTCTCACCCAAAAATTTTTTTCCCAGGGGAAGGATTTAGGGGGAGTGGTTGGGGGGTAAGGGGGAGGGGAGATCAAAAAACCAAAATAGGAACTTCCTATATATTGCCATTAAAGCATAAAACCCAACAAGGGGGAGGCGTGAGGGCATGTTTGGGGGGGAGTGGGGGGGGGGGCCAAATTTGGGGTGGGATAAGGGGGGGGGGGAACCACAATTAATCAATTTTTAAAAACTAATAATATTAATAAATTTTATTAAAAACAAAAAATAATAAAAAAACACACCCACAATTTAAAGGGGTCAAAATAAAGTGAACAAGATAAGCCAGGATGCAAATAGGGACAAAATTTTACTTAGGGACCATTTCCATCCAGTTGGAAATTAGCCCAGAGTAGGTTATTTCCAGGGGCAAAGGAAACAATACAAGGCAAGATTTTTGGAAACAAATACCCCGGCAATCCCCTCCCCCCCTAACCCCTCCACTTGCCCAAGTGCTAGGGTAGGGAAGTTAGGGAACAAATGGGACAGTGGCTGCCTTAAAATGGGGTTTAAGATAAAAAAAAATGTATGTTTACCCAAAATTTTGGAAGAACGGTTTTTTTGGGAACATTAGTTCAATCCACATACTTATGCCCCCTGAGGGGAGAGGGCTCATCTCAGTGAGAGAAAAAGAAAAACAATTTTAAAAACTTTCACCCAAACCCACAAAAACCACCCTTCCCCGGAATAAAAGGGCAGCCTTTGTCTCCAAAATTTTTTATTCCCCTGCCAGCAAAATCAAAGGGTCTGATAGACCATTACCAGTGTGAAATTGTAGGCCTTAGGGCACACTGGCTCTTTGCAACACCTGGGGAAAACAGATTCCCTTCCACAATGTATTGGCATCCTTGAAAACAATATAAAGAAATTCGCTCCCAGGGGGGGGGGGGGGGACATCATTGAGGTTGTCACAGCAACCCCTCTTTGGATGGATTCTTGTGTATCAAGCATCCAGAAATCACATGAAGATTAAGAAAGTACACTGTGCTTCCAAGGAAATAATTATGGGCACAATGTAATTTTGGGCCAAGGAAACTGCTGAGTAATTTTACACCATTATGTTCCTCCAAGGGCAAAAAATATTTGAGGACCCCACAAAAATTTTTCACTTCATCATGCTTGGGAGAACCCAGATCTTCCTTAAGCTAACCACACGTAATTAGAACACCACAAGATTAATGAAGTCTTAGAAAAAGCCTTAATTATTTTACAAAACCAACGAGACATGAGACTGGCAGTTCTTCCACTGATGATGGAGGCCACTAAATAAATTCATTCACCAGCATTCAGGCAAAAGCATGTCCCTGAAATGGCAAGTCCTCTGCAACATTATGTTTGCTGGCACCAAGGTAATCAGTCCTATGGGAAAACTCATGACAGGGCAACAAGTAAGAAATCAGGGCCTCAAGGTATTCCTAATTTTCTTCAACAAAATTAGGACAACAGAATTAGCTTTTCTGGGCAATAAGGGATGGTGATTATGCCCATCTGTAGGGGACCTTATAGGTAGTTCAGGGGAGAAACCGTCGCAAACAGAAATATGCAATGACTAGATCTGGCGTACATTCTGTTGTTAGAAAAGTGCACCATAATTACATAGTGTCCCAACTAAAAAACAAAACAAAACAACAGAAAAAACATTATGGGAACTTTACATAATATATGTGATCTAAATATATGGGATACATAATTCAGAAGAATGAGGATTCACAAATTTTCTTTTATTTTTAAGTACTAAAAAACTACATGTCCTACACATCAAAGAAATTTCTCACATTTGGACTCATAGGTGCAGCATGAATTGATAAATTTTGTGAGAGATTACCTCACATTTATTGCACTCATAATGGCTTTCTTCGTGTGAACTCACTTATGATCATGGAGAGATAAATTTGCTCCATGATAAGATTTTTCACATTCACTGCATTGTAAGGCTTTTCTCCAGTGTGCACTCTCTGATGATACTGGAGCATCACTGCCCGTTTAAAAGATTTTCCGCATTCATTGCTTTTATAATGCTTTTCTCTTGTATGAACTCCCTGATGACGGATGAAGGTCATTACTAGCAAGAAAAAGATTCCCAACATTCATGATTTATAAGGCTTTTTCCTGTATGAACTTCAGACGATGATGATGGAAGTATTCTCAGATTTCCCACATTACTGCATTGGATAAGGCTTTTCTCCAGGGGAACTCTTGTAACATTGGAGAGCATTTCTCCTGTAAAAGATTTTCCCATTCTCTGCAATGATAAGGCTTTTCTCCGGTATGAACTCTCACGATGTTGTTGAAGGATGGTCTTAGAGGTAAAGATTTTCCAATTTCACTGCACTGATAAGGCTTTTCTCCAGTGTGAACTCTTTGGTGATATTGGAGACCAGTGTACTTGTAACAAGAATTTTCACATTCAATGCATTATAAGGCTTTTCTCCCATGTGAACTCTCTGATGATATGGAGGCCTTTTTCTTCGTTTTAAAGTATTTTCCACATTCATTGCATTTATAAGGCTTTTCTCCCGTATGATGAACTATCAGATGATGATGAAAGTCGGTCTTAAGCGGAAATATATTTTCCACATTCACTGCATTGATAAGGCATTTCTCCAGTGTGAATCCTTGATGTTTATTGGACGTACTGCTACATGTAAAAGATTTTCCACACTCACTGCATGTATAAGGCTTTTCTCCTGTAGGAACTCTCTGATGACAGTGATGTTCCACGAATCCTGGGTTAAAATTTTTCCCACATTCACTGCAGTGATAAGGCTTTTCTCTAGTGTGCACCTGCTAGTTGATAATGAAAGATATGATAATTTAGTAATATATTTTCCACATTCAAGGACACAAACCACCGACATCCAAGATGGACACTTTTTCCTGAATAAACGTGTGGTACAATAATGGTCCTTCCTTCATACTATTTCTACTGTAATAATTGTTTTCTCCTTTCAATGTCATCCACACGTCAAAATTGCAGTTGGACTGTCCCTGGTCTGAGTAGACTTTAGGTGGAGAGGTCCGACCAGTAAAAACACATGCCCAACTCCCGCATGTGAAAACGATTCTGGGACACATTGAACTCGAAGAACTGTTTGGCACATGATCCTTTTCCACACCTATAATGAAAAGCTTCTCTCTCACATGATGCTGGATGAAATTTTCACTTGAAATAAACCATCGTTTTGCACATGCACCACATCTCAACAGTATCTGTCCATGTTGTGTTTTCCGGAAGCTCAGTCAAGTGGAAAATGTTTCCTAAAAACTAGCTCACAACTCCCCCCCAAAAAACAGGGATGGCTCTTCTGGGAAGACAAGGCTACCTTGGGATTCCTTGCCTGTGACCACTCTTACTGAAAACTTTGTTCAGTCGGGGCCTCCACATTCTCTTCCCACAGCAGCATCTGAAAAAAAATAAATGTAGGTGAAGGTGCCATGTTGACCTGATAAAAACAGAATGTGTTTATTACAAATGTTTATCTGCATATTGACTGGACATGATTCCATTTCAATAATTTCAAGAAAGTTTAAAGTCAGGCTATTGTATATAACATGGCCAAAAAGGTCACTGGATGATGATAAATCTCACCAAGGGTTGACAGAAGCATAGCTGGGGGGAACAAAAAGAAGACAGGCAGGCGTCCTACTGTTACTACTCCACCACTGGCTTCGTTTCGGGACTTTTCGCTGGCGATGTGGAAGTTTATGTTAGGACAATATATAAGCGCACGCGATGTTCTGCGTCAATATAAACACGTGTGCACTCTAAGGCTCTGCAGGCATGAAAAAATTGGATGCAGTAAAGCAAGGTGTGTGAAAGGTAGTGGTGCAAGTATAGAGAGGTTAAGGTTATCTGTGCGATGGGAATCAGCGTAGATGATCACTATTAAAAAACTGAGTCGTACGCAAGTGTCACCATTAAGCAAGAAGAGTTGAATTGGGTGAAGTGGTCAATGGTAACAGACCCCCATCGATTGAACCAAAAATGGGTTCTAGTTATGACATGAAACAAAGCCCAGGCATCAAAAAATACCCCCCAGCTCTTCCCCAAGAAAGGGTGCCTCAGGTCTACCCTGTCATGGGATATGTATGTTTTTCGGTGATGCAATAAATGATTTTGCCTCTTACATCCTACGTTGAGATGGGAAATGATGCCATTCTTTAAAAAGATGGATGGTTCAGCACTCTGGTAGAAACAACAAAGCACAAAAGGAGTCCAAGACAAATGACCTTATGAGAGTGACATCGCAAGATGGCAGAATCAGAGATAGAGAATCTTTCCCAGTAGGATGTATCCATGAAAAAGCCAAAACCCTCAGGAAATGGGAATAAAGTGTACCATGAATTTGGCTCAGTGGATAGAGCATCAGCCTGCAGACTCAAGAGTCCAGGTTTGAATTCCAGTCAAGGGCATGTTACTTGGTTGCAGGCACAGCCCTAGTAGGGGGTGTGTTGAGGCAACTGATTGATTTTTCTCTCTGATCGCTCTTCCCCCCTTCATG
>JAJQQW010001387.1:30000-53002 GCA_025583905.1 Ia io | reverse complement strand
TCTTTTTTTTTCCTCTACTTTTTTTTCTTTTTTTTCTTTTTTTCTTTAAAAAAAAAAATTTATCTCCCCCCTTCCTTTTTCTCCCATTTATTTTCCTACTCCCCCTTTTTTCTTAGTTTTTTTTTATCTAGGGGCATCTTTGCCTTTCATTTTTTTTTTTTTTTGAGGCAACCCTTCTTTTTACCTTCAGGTCCTTTTCTTTTCCCCTTGTTTCTTTTACCTTTTTTTTATTTCTTTTCCGCCTCCTTCTTTTCCCAAAACTCTTCTTTTTTATGGCCCTAGTTGGCGGGTGGGCTAGATTCTGTCCTCATCTTTGTTTTACTTTTTTACAACATTTTTTTATTTTTTTCACAGTTTTGTTGGATGTTTGGAGTAGAGATTGGGATGTTATTTAACTATTTTTTTTCATTATTTTACTTATCCTTACTTTTTATTGTTCTTTTTAGGTACAAAGTGATTGGTATAATTTTGTCTTATCAAACTTTTTTACAGCTTATCCCCTCAATTTTTTTTCTTAAAGTAGTTAAAAAAATTTGATTTATTCTTTGGGGGGGAACCCTTCTCATTTTTTTTGTTTTTTTATTTTTTTTTTTTTTTTTTTTTTTTTTTTTTTTTTTTTTTTTTTTTTTTTTTTTTTTTTTTTTTTTTTTTTTTTTTTTTTTTTTTTTTTTTTTTTTTTTTTTTTTTTTTTTTTTTTTTTTTTTTTTTTTTTTTTTTTTTTTTTTTTTTTTTTTTTTTTTTTTTTTTTTTTTTTTTTTTTTTTTTTTTTTTTTTTTTTTTTTTTTTTTTTTTTTTTTTTTTTTTTTTTTTTTTTTTTTTTTTTTTTTTTTTTTTTTTTTTTTTTTTTTTTTTTTTTTTTTTTTTTTTTTTTTTTTTTTTTTTTTTTTTTTTTTTTTTTTTTTTTTTTTTTTTTTTTTTTTTTTTTTTTTTTTTTTTTTTTTTTTTTTTTTTTTTTTTTTTTTTTTTTTTTTTTTTTTTTTTTTTTTTTTTTTTTTTTTTTTTTTTTTTTTTTTTTTTTTTTTTTTTTTTTTTTTTTTTTTTTTTTTTTTTTTTTTTTTTTTTTTTTTTTTTTTTTTTTTTTTTTTTTTTTTTTTTTTTTTTTTTTTTTTTTTTTTTTTTTTTTTTTTTTTTTTTTTTTTTTTTTTTTTTTTTTTTTTTTTTTTTTTTTTTTTTTTTTTTTTTTTTTTTTTTTTTTTTTTTTTTTTTTTTTTTTTTTTTTTTTTTTTTTTTTTTTTTTTTTTTTTTTTTTTTTTTTTTTTTTTTTTTTTTTTTTTTTTTTTTTTTTTTTTTTTTTTTTTTTTTTTTTTTTTTTTTTTTTTTTTTTTTTTTTTTTTTTTTTTTTTTTTTTTTTTTTTTTTTTTTTTTTTTTTTTTTTTTTTTTTTTTTTTTTTTTTTTTTTTTTTTTTTTTTTTTTTTTTTTTTTTTTTTTTTTTTTTTTTTTTTTTTTTTTTTTTTTTTTTTTTTTTTTTTTTTTTTTTTTTTTTTTTTTTTTTTTTTTTTTTTTTTTTTTTTTTTTTTTTTTTTTTTTTTTTTTTTTTTTTTTTTTTTTTTTTTTTTTTTTTTTTTTTTTTTTTTTTTTTTTTTTTTTTTTTTTTTTTTTTTTTTTTTTTTTTTTTTTTTTTTTTTTTTTTTTTTTTTTTTTTTTTTTTTTTTTTTTTTTTTTTTTTTTTTTTTTTTTTTTTTTTTTTTTTTTTTTTTTTTTTTTTTTTTTTTTTTTTTTTTTTTTTTTTTTTTTTTTTTTTTTTTTTTTTTTTTTTTTTTTTTTTTTTTTTTTTTTTTTTTTTTTTTTTTTTTTTTTTTTTTTTTTTTTTTTTTTTTTTTTTTTTTTTTTTTTTTTTTTTTTTTTTTTTTTTTTTTTTTTTTTTTTTTTTTTTTTTTTTTTTTTTTTTTTTTTTTTTTTTTTTTTTTTTTTTTTTTTTTTTTTTTTTTTTTTTTTTTTTTTTTTTTTTTTTTTTTTTTTTTTTTTTTTTTTTTTTTTTTTTTTTTTTTTTTTTTTTTTTTTTTTTTTTTTTTTTTTTTTTTTTTTTTTTTTTTTTTTTTTTTTTTTTTTTTTTTTTTTTTTTTTTTTTTTTTTTTTTTTTTTTTTTTTTTTTTTTTTTTTTTTTTTTTTTTTTTTTTTTTTTTTTTTTTTTTTTTTTTTTTTTTTTTTTTTTTTTTTTTTTTTTTTTTTTTTTTTTTTTTTTTTTTTTTTTTTTTTTTTTTTTTTTTTTTTTTTTTTTTTTTTTTTTTTTTTTTTTTTTTTTTTTTTTTTTTTTTTTTTTTTTTTTTTTTTTTTTTTTTTTTTTTTTTTTTTTTTTTTTTTTTTTTTTTTTTTTTTTTTTTTTTTTTTTTTTTTTTTTTTTTTTTTTTTTTTTTTTTTTTTTTTTTTTTTTTTTTTTTTTTTTTTTTTTTTTTTTTTTTTTTTTTTTTTTTTTTTTTTTTTTTTTTTTTTTTTTTTTTTTTTTTTTTTTTTTTTTTTTTTTTTTTTTTTTTTTTTTTTTTTTTTTTTTTTTTTTTTTTTTTTTTTTTTTTTTTTTTTTTTTTTTTTTTTTTTTTTTTTTTTTTTTTTTTTTTTTTTTTTTTTTTTTTTTTTTTTTTTTTTTTTTTTTTTTTTTTTTTTTTTTTTTTTTTTTTTTTTTTTTTTTTTTTTTTTTTTTTTTTTTTTTTTTTTTTTTTTTTTTTTTTTTTTTTTTTTTTTTTTTTTTTTTTTTTTTTTTTTTTTTTTTTTTTTTTTTTTTTTTTTTTTTTTTTTTTTTTTTTTTTTTTTTTTTTTTTTTTTTTTTTTTTTTTTTTTTTTTTTTTTTTTTTTTTTTTTTTTTTTTTTTTTTTTTTTTTTTTTTTTTTTTTTTTTTTTTTTTTTTTTTTTTTTTTTTTTTTTTTTTTTTTTTTTTTTTTTTTTTTTTTTTTTTTTTTTTTTTTTTTTTTTTTTTTTTTTTTTTTTTTTTTTTTTATTTTTTTTTTTTTTTTTTTTTTTTTTTTTTTTTTTTTTTTTTTTTTTTTTTTTTTTTTTTTTTTTTTTTTTTTTTTTTTTTTTTTTTTTTTTTTTTTTTTTTTTTTTTTTTTTTTTTTTTTTTTTTTTTTTTTTTTTTTTTTTTTTTTTTTTTTTTTTTTTTTTTTTTTTTTTTTTTTTTTTTTTTTTTTTTTTTTTTTTTTTTTTTTTTTTTTTTTTTTTTTTTTTTTTTTTTTTTTTTTTTTTTTTTTTTTTTTTTTTTTTTTTTTTTTTTTTTTTTTTTTTTTTTTTTTTTTTTTTTTTTTTTTTTTTTTTTTTTTTTTTTTTTTTTTTTTTTTTTTTTTTTTTTTTTTTTTTTTTTTTTTTTTTTTTTTTTTTTTTTTTTTTTTTTTTTTTTTTTTTTTTTTTTTTTTTTTTTTTTTTTTTTTTTTTTTTTTTTTTTTTTTTTTTTTTTTTTTTTTTTTTTTTTTTTTTTTTTTTTTTTTTTTTTTTTTTTTTTTTTTTTTTTTTTTTTTTTTTTTTTTTTTTTTTTTTTTTTTTTTTTTTTTTTTTTTTTTTTTTTTTTTTTTTTTTTTTTTTTTTTTTTTTTTTTTTTTTTTTTTTTTTTTTTTTTTTTTTTTTTTTTTTTTTTTTTTTTTTTTTTTTTTTTTTTTTTTTTTTTTTTTTTTTTTTTTTTTTTTTTTTTTTTTTTTTTTTTTTTTTTTTTTTTTTTTTTTTTTTTTTTTTTTTTTTTTTTTTTTTTTTTTTTTTTTTTTTTTTTTTTTTTTTTTTTTTTTTTTTTTTTTTTTTTTTTTTTTTTTTTTTTTTTTTTTTTTTTTTTTTTTTTTTTTTTTTTTTTTTTTTTTTTTTTTTTTTTTTTTTTTTTTTTTTTTTTTTTTTTTTTTTTTTTTTTTTTTTTTTTTTTTTTTTTTTTTTTTTTTTTTTTTTTTTTTTTTTTTTTTTTTTTTTTTTTTTTTTTTTTTTTTTTTTTTTTTTTTTTTTTTTTTTTTTTTTTTTTTTTTTTTTTTTTTTTTTTTTTTTTTTTTTTTTTTTTTTTTTTTTTTTTTTTTTTTTTTTTTTTTTTTTTTTTTTTTTTTTTTTTTTTTTTTTTTTTTTTTTTTTTTTTTTTTTTTTTTTTTTTTTTTTTTTTTTTTTTTTTTTTTTTTTTTTTTTTTTTTTTTTTTTTTTTTTTTTTTTTTTTTTTTTTTTTTTTTTTTTTTTTTTTTTTTTTTTTTTTTTTTTTTTTTTTTTTTTTTTTTTTTTTTTTTTTTTTTTTTTTTTTTTTTTTTTTTTTTTTTTTTTTTTTTTTTTTTTTTTTTTTTTTTTTTTTTTTTTTTTTTTTTTTTTTTTTTTTTTTTTTTTTTTTTTTTTTTTTTTTTTTTTTTTTTTTTTTTTTTTTTTTTTTTTTTTTTTTTTTTTTTTTTTTTTTTTTTTTTTTTTTTTTTTTTTTTTTTTTTTTTTTTTTTTTTTTTTTTTTTTTTTTTTTTTTTTTTTTTTTTTTTTTTTTTTTTTTTTTTTTTTTTTTTTTTTTTTTTTTTTTTTTTTTTTTTTTTTTTTTTTTTTTTTTTTTTTTTTTTTTTTTTTTTTTTTTTTTTTTTTTTTTTTTTTTTTTTTTTTTTTTTTTTTTTTTTTTTTTTTTTTTTTTTTTTTTTTTTTTTTTTTTTTTTTTTTTTTTTTTTTTTTTTTTTTTTTTTTTTTTTTTTTTTTTTTTTTTTTTTTTTTTTTTTTTTTTTTTTTTTTTTTTTTTTTTTTTTTTTTTTTTTTTTTTTTTTTTTTTTTTTTTTTTTTTTTTTTTTTTTTTTTTTTTTTTTTTTTTTTTTTTTTTTTTTTTTTTTTTTTTTTTTTTTTTTTTTTTTTTTTTTTTTTTTTTTTTTTTTTTTTTTTTTTTTTTTTTTTTTTTTTTTTTTTTTTTTTTTTTTTTTTTTTTTTTTTTTTTTTTTTTTTTTTTTTTTTTTTTTTTTTTTTTTTTTTTTTTTTTTTTTTTTTTTTTTTTTTTTTTTTTTTTTTTTTTTTTTTTTTTTTTTTTTTTTTTTTTTTTTTTTTTTTTTTTTTTTTTTTTTTTTTTTTTTTTTTTTTTTTTTTTTTTTTTTTTTTTTTTTTTTTTTTTTTTTTTTTTTTTTTTTTTTTTTTTTTTTTTTTTTTTTTTTTTTTTTTTTTTTTTTTTTTTTTTTTTTTTTTTTTTTTTTTTTTTTTTTTTTTTTTTTTTTTTTTTTTTTTTTTTTTTTTTTTTTTTTTTTTTTTTTTTTTTTTTTTTTTTTTTTTTTTTTTTTTTTTTTTTTTTTTTTTTTTTTTTTTTTTTTTTTTTTTTTTTTTTTTTTTTTTTTTTTTTTTTTTTTTTTTTTTTTTTTTTTTTTTTTTTTTTTTTTTTTTTTTTTTTTTTTTTTTTTTTTTTTTTTTTTTTTTTTTTTTTTTTTTTTTTTTTTTTTTTTTTTTTTTTTTTTTTTTTTTTTTTTTTTTTTTTTTTTTTTTTTTTTTTTTTTTTTTTTTTTTTTTTTTTTTTTTTTTTTTTTTTTTTTTTTTTTTTTTTTTTTTTTTTTTTTTTTTTTTTTTTTTTTTTTTTTTTTTTTTTTTTTTTTTTTTTTTTTTTTTTTTTTTTTTTTTTTTTTTTTTTTTTTTTTTTTTTTTTTTTTTTTTTTTTTTTTTTTTTTTTTTTTTTTTTTTTTTTTTTTTTTTTTTTTTTTTTTTTTTTTTTTTTTTTTTTTTTTTTTTTTTTTTTTTTTTTTTTTTTTTTTTTTTTTTTTTTTTTTTTTTTTTTTTTTTTTTTTTTTTTTTTTTTTTTTTTTTTTTTTTTTTTTTTTTTTTTTTTTTTTTTTTTTTTTTTTTTTTTTTTTTTTTTTTTTTTTTTTTTTTTTTTTTTTTTTTTTTTTTTTTTTTTTTTTTTTTTTTTTTTTTTTTTTTTTTTTTTTTTTTTTTTTTTTTTTTTTTTTTTTTTTTTTTTTTTTTTTTTTTTTTTTTTTTTTTTTTTTTTTTTTTTTTTTTTTTTTTTTTTTTTTTTTTTTTTTTTTTTTTTTTTTTTTTTTTTTTTTTTTTTTTTTTTTTTTTTTTTTTTTTTTTTTTTTTTTTTTTTTTTTTTTTTTTTTTTTTTTTTTTTTTTTTTTTTTTTTTTTTTTTTTTTTTTTTTTTTTTTTTTTTTTTTTTTTTTTTTTTTTTTTTTTTTTTTTTTTTTTTTTTTTTTTTTTTTTTTTTTTTTTTTTTTTTTTTTTTTTTTTTTTTTTTTTTTTTTTTTTTTTTTTTTTTTTTTTTTTTTTTTTTTTTTTTTTTTTTTTTTTTTTTTTTTTTTTTTTTTTTTTTTTTTTTTTTTTTTTTTTTTTTTTTTTTTTTTTTTTTTTTTTTTTTTTTTTTTTTTTTTTTTTTTTTTTTTTTTTTTTTTTTTTTTTTTTTTTTTTTTTTTTTTTTTTTTTTTTTTTTTTTTTTTTTTTTTTTTTTTTTTTTTTTTTTTTTTTTTTTTTTTTTTTTTTTTTTTTTTTTTTTTTTTTTTTTTTTTTTTTTTTTTTTTTTTTTTTTTTTTTTTTTTTTTTTTTTTTTTTTTTTTTTTTTTTTTTTTTTTTTTTTTTTTTTTTTTTTTTTTTTTTTTTTTTTTTTTTTTTTTTTTTTTTTTTTTTTTTTTTTTTTTTTTTTTTTTTTTTTTTTTTTTTTTTTTTTTTTTTTTTTTTTTTTTTTTTTTTTTTTTTTTTTTTTTTTTTTTTTTTTTTTTTTTTTTTTTTTTTTTTTTTTTTTTTTTTTTTTTTTTTTTTTTTTTTTTTTTTTTTTTTTTTTTTTTTTTTTTTTTTTTTTTTTTTTTTTTTTTTTTTTTTTTTTTTTTTTTTTTTTTTTTTTTTTTTTTTTTTTTTTTTTTTTTTTTTTTTTTTTTTTTTTTTTTTTTTTTTTTTTTTTTTTTTTTTTTTTTTTTTTTTTTTTTTTTTTTTTTTTTTTTTTTTTTTTTTTTTTTTTTTTTTTTTTTTTTTTTTTTTTTTTTTTTTTTTTTTTTTTTTTTTTTTTTTTTTTTTTTTTTTTTTTTTTTTTTTTTTTTTTTTTTTTTTTTTTTTTTTTTTTTTTTTTTTTTTTTTTTTTTTTTTTTTTTTTTTTTTTTTTTTTTTTTTTTTTTTTTTTTTTTTTTTTTTTTTTTTTTTTTTTTTTTTTTTTTTTTTTTTTTTTTTTTTTTTTTTTTTTTTTTTTTTTTTTTTTTTTTTTTTTTTTTTTTTTTTTTTTTTTTTTTTTTTTTTTTTTTTTTTTTTTTTTTTTTTTTTTTTTTTTTTTTTTTTTTTTTTTTTTTTTTTTTTTTTTTTTTTTTTTTTTTTTTTTTTTTTTTTTTTTTTTTTTTTTTTTTTTTTTTTTTTTTTTTTTTTTTTTTTTTTTTTTTTTTTTTTTTTTTTTTTTTTTTTTTTTTTTTTTTTTTTTTTTTTTTTTTTTTTTTTTTTTTTTTTTTTTTTTTTTTTTTTTTTTTTTTTTTTTTTTTTTTTTTTTTTTTTTTTTTTTTTTTTTTTTTTTTTTTTTTTTTTTTTTTTTTTTTTTTTTTTTTTTTTTTTTTTTTTTTTTTTTTTTTTTTTTTTTTTTTTTTTTTTTTTTTTTTTTTTTTTTTTTTTTTTTTTTTTTTTTTTTTTTTTTTTTTTTTTTTTTTTTTTTTTTTTTTTTTTTTTTTTTTTTTTTTTTTTTTTTTTTTTTTTTTTTTTTTTTTTTTTTTTTTTTTTTTTTTTTTTTTTTTTTTTTTTTTTTTTTTTTTTTTTTTTTTTTTTTTTTTTTTTTTTTTTTTTTTTTTTTTTTTTTTTTTTTTTTTTTTTTTTTTTTTTTTTTTTTTTTTTTTTTTTTTTTTTTTTTTTTTTTTTTTTTTTTTTTTTTTTTTTTTTTTTTTTTTTTTTTTTTTTTTTTTTTTTTTTTTTTTTTTTTTTTTTTTTTTTTTTTTTTTTTTTTTTTTTTTTTTTTTTTTTTTTTTTTTTTTTTTTTTTTTTTTTTTTTTTTTTTTTTTTTTTTTTTTTTTTTTTTTTTTTTTTTTTTTTTTTTTTTTTTTTTTTTTTTTTTTTTTTTTTTTTTTTTTTTTTTTTTTTTTTTTTTTTTTTTTTTTTTTTTTTTTTTTTTTTTTTTTTTTTTTTTTTTTTTTTTTTTTTTTTTTTTTTTTTTTTTTTTTTTTTTTTTTTTTTTTTTTTTTTTTTTTTTTTTTTTTTTTTTTTTTTTTTTTTTTTTTTTTTTTTTTTTTTTTTTTTTTTTTTTTTTTTTTTTTTTTTTTTTTTTTTTTTTTTTTTTTTTTTTTTTTTTTTTTTTTTTTTTTTTTTTTTTTTTTTTTTTTTTTTTTTTTTTTTTTTTTTTTTTTTTTTTTTTTTTTTTTTTTTTTTTTTTTTTTTTTTTTTTTTTTTTTTTTTTTTTTTTTTTTTTTTTTTTTTTTTTTTTTTTTTTTTTTTTTTTTTTTTTTTTTTTTTTTTTTTTTTTTTTTTTTTTTTTTTTTTTTTTTTTTTTTTTTTTTTTTTTTTTTTTTTTTTTTTTTTTTTTTTTTTTTTTTTTTTTGTTTTTTTTTTTTTTTTTTTTTTTTTTTTTTTTTTTTTTTTTTTTTTTTTTTTTTTTTTTTTTTTTTTTTTTTTTTTTTTTTTTTTTTTTTTTTTTTTTTTTTTTTTTTTTTTTTTTTTTTTTTTTTTTTTTTTTTTTTTTTTTTTTTTTTTTTTTTTTTTTTTTTTTTTTTTTTTTTTTTTTTTTTTTTTTTTTTTTTTTTTTTTTTTTTTTTTTTTTTTTTTTTTTTTTTTTTTTTTTTTTTTTTTTTTTTTTTTTTTTTTTTTTTTTTTTTTTTTTTTTTTTTTTTTTTTTTTTTTTTTTTTTTTTTTTTTTTTTTTTTTTTTTTTTTTTTTTTTTTTTTTTTTTTTTTTTTTTTTTTTTTTTTTTTTTTTTTTTTTTTTTTTTTTTTTTTTTTTTTTTTTTTTTTTTTTTTTTTTTTTTTTTTTTTTTTTTTTTTTTTTTTTTTTTTTTTTTTTTTTTTTTTTTTTTTTTTTTTTTTTTTTTTTTTTTTTTTTTTTTTTTTTTTTTTTTTTTTTTTTTTTTTTTTTTTTTTTTTTTTTTTTTTTTTTTTTTTTTTTTTTTTTTTTTTTTTTTTTTTTTTTTTTTTTTTTTTTTTTTTTTTTTTTTTTTTTTTTTTTTTTTTTTTTTTTTTTTTTTTTTTTTTTTTTTTTTTTTTTTTTTTTTTTTTTTTTTTTTTTTTTTTTTTTTTTTTTTTTTTTTTTTTTTTTTTTTTTTTTTTTTTTTTTTTTTTTTTTTTTTTTTTTTTTTTTTTTTTTTTTTTTTTTTTTTTTTTTTTTTTTTTTTTTTTTTTTTTTTTTTTTTTTTTTTTTTTTTTTTTTTTTTTTTTTTTTTTTTTTTTTTTTTTTTTTTTTTTTTTTTTTTTTTTTTTTTTTTTTTTTTTTTTTTTTTTTTTTTTTTTTTTTTTTTTTTTTTTTTTTTTTTTTTTTTTTTTTTTTTTTTTTTTTTTTTTTTTTTTTTTTTTTTTTTTTTTTTTTTTTTTTTTTTTTTTTTTTTTTTTTTTTTTTTTTTTTTTTTTTTTTTTTTTTTTTTTTTTTTTTTTTTTTTTTTTTTTTTTTTTTTTTTTTTTTTTTTTTTTTTTTTTTTTTTTTTTTTTTTTTTTTTTTTTTTTTTTTTTTTTTTTTTTTTTTTTTTTTTTTTTTTTTTTTTTTTTTTTTTTTTTTTTTTTTTTTTTTTTTTTTTTTTTTTTTTTTTTTTTTTTTTTTTTTTTTTTTTTTTTTTTTTTTTTTTTTTTTTTTTTTTTTTTTTTTTTTTTTTTTTTTTTTTTTTTTTTTTTTTTTTTTTTTTTTTTTTTTTTTTTTTTTTTTTTTTTTTTTTTTTTTTTTTTTTTTTTTTTTTTTTTTTTTTTTTTTTTTTTTTTTTTTTTTTTTTTTTTTTTTTTTTTTTTTTTTTTTTTTTTTTTTTTTTTTTTTTTTTTTTTTTTTTTTTTTTTTTTTTTTTTTTTTTTTTTTTTTTTTTTTTTTTTTTTTTTTTTTTTTTTTTTTTTTTTTTTTTTTTTTTTTTTTTTTTTTTTTTTTTTTTTTTTTTTTTTTTTTTTTTTTTTTTTTTTTTTTTTTTTTTTTTTTTTTTTTTTTTTTTTTTTTTTTTTTTTTTTTTTTTTTTTTTTTTTTTTTTTTTTTTTTTTTTTTTTTTTTTTTTTTTTTTTTTTTTTTTTTTTTTTTTTTTTTTTTTTTTTTTTTTTTTTTTTTTTTTTTTTTTTTTTTTTTTTTTTTTTTTTTTTTTTTTTTTTTTTTTTTTTTTTTTTTTTTTTTTTTTTTTTTTTTTTTTTTTTTTTTTTTTTTTTTTTTTTTTTTTTTTTTTTTTTTTTTTTTTTTTTTTTTTTTTTTTTTTTTTTTTTTTTTTTTTTTTTTTTTTTTTTTTTTTTTTTTTTTTTTTTTTTTTTTTTTTTTTTTTTTTTTTTTTTTTTTTTTTTTTTTTTTTTTTTTTTTTTTTTTTTTTTTTTTTTTTTTTTTTTTTTTTTTTTTTTTTTTTTTTTTTTTTTTTTTTTTTTTTTTTTTTTTTTTTTTTTTTTTTTTTTTTTTTTTTTTTTTTTTTTTTTTTTTTTTTTTTTTTTTTTTTTTTTTTTTTTTTTTTTTTTTTTTTTTTTTTTTTTTTTTTTTTTTTTTTTTTTTTTTTTTTTTTTTTTTTTTTTTTTTTTTTTTTTTTTTTTTTTTTTTTTTTTTTTTTTTTTTTTTTTTTTTTTTTTTTTTTTTTTTTTTTTTTTTTTTTTTTTTTTTTTTTTTTTTTTTTTTTTTTTTTTTTTTTTTTTTTTTTTTTTTTTTTTTTTTTTTTTTTTTTTTTTTTTTTTTTTTTTTTTTTTTTTTTTTTTTTTTTTTTTTTTTTTTTTTTTTTTTTTTTTTTTTTTTTTTTTTTTTTTTTTTCTTTTTTTTTTTTTTTTTTTTTTTTTTTTTTTTTTTTTTTTTTTTTTTTTTTTTTTTTTTTTTTTTTTTTTTTTTTTTTTTTTTTTTTTTTTTTTTTTTTTTTTTTTTTTTTTTTTTTTTTTTTTTTTTTTTTTTTTTTTTTTTTTTTTTTTTTTTTTTTTTTTTTTTTTTTTTTTTTTTTTTTTTTTTTTTTTTTTTTTTTTTTTTTTTTTTTTTTTTTTTTTTTTTTTTTTTTTTTTTTTTTTTTTTTTTTTTTTTTTTTTTTTTTTTTTTTTTTTTTTTTTTTTTTTTTTTTTTTTTTTTTTTTTTTTTTTTTTTTTTTTTTTTTTTTTTTTTTTTTTTTTTTTTTTTTTTTTTTTTTTTTTTTTTTTTTTTTTTTTTTTTTTTTTTTTTTTTTTTTTTTTTTTTTTTTTTTTTTTTTTTTTTTTTTTTTTTTTTTTTTTTTTTTTTTTTTTTTTTTATTTTTTTTTTTTTTTTTTTTTTTTTTTTTTTTTTTTTTTTTTTTTTTTTTTTTTTTTTTTTTTTTTTTTTTTTTTTTTTTTTTTTTTTTTTTTTTTTTTTTTTTTTTTTTTTTTTTTTTTTTTTTTTTTTTTTTTTTTTTTTTTTTTTTTTTTTTTTTTTTTTTTTTTTTTTTTTTTTGGGGGGGGGGTTTTTTTTTTTTTTTTTTTTTTTTTTTTTTTTTTTTTTTTTTTTTTTTTTTTTTTTTTTTTTTTTTTTTTTTTTTTTTTTTTTTTTTTTTTTTTTTTTTTTTTTTTTTTTTTTTTTTTTTTTTTTTTTTTTTTTTTTTTTTTTTTTTTTTTTTTTTTTTTTTTTTTTTTTTTTTTTTTTTTTTTTTTTTTTTTTTTTTTTTTTTTTTTTTTTTTTTTTTTTTTTTTTTTTTTTTTTTTTTTTTTTTTTTTTTTTTTTTTTTTTTTTTTTTTTTTTTTTTTTTTTTTTTTTTTTTTTTTTTTTTTTTTTTTTTTTTTTTTTTTTTTTTTTTTTTTTTTTTTTTTTTTTTTTTTTTTTTTTTTTTTTTTTTTTTTTTTTTTAAAATTTTTTTTTGGCGGAAAAAATATCACAAAGATGGAAAATGAGGTTTTTGCGCCCCCCAATTGTTAAGTATTTGGGGGGGATCCGTGGGGGGGGGGGGGGGGGGGGGGACACCTGTGTTACTCGGGTGGTTATTGGGGGCACCATCGGGATTAAGGTTTTTTCCCCCTTAGACCAAACTGGTTGATTGCGGGTTCGGGGGGGGGGGGGTATGTGGGGGGTGGGAGTGGGGGGGGTGGGGGGGGGGGGGTTTGGGGGGGGGTTTTCCCCTTTGGGTTTGGGGGGTGGGGTGGTTTTATAACCCCCATATGGCGGACAAACTTTGGGGGTGGGGGGGGTGGCATTTTTTGGTTTTTGGGCTTGGGGTGGGGTTTGTTTCTTTCGGGGAGGGGTTAGAATTGGGGAACAAAAGGCGGGGGGGGGGGGGGGGTGGGGGGGGGGGGGGGGGATTAACGTATAAAAGGGGGGGGGGTTGGTATGGTAATTTTTGGGGGGAGGGGCTAATTTTTTGGGGGAGGGGGGGGGCTCCCAAAAATGGGGGGGTTGCGGTTTAGTTTAAAACCTTATTTCCCAATGGGTATGGGTTATCGGGGTGGGGGTGGGTTTTTGGGGGGGGGAAACCAAGGGAAAAACGGAGGGGGTTCTTTTGTTTTTCTTTGTGGGGGGGGTGGGGGTTTGGAAAAAGGTGGGTTTGAATGTTGGGGGGGGGGGGTTGGGGGGGGGGGTATAAAACCCAGGGGGTTTTGGGGGCTGAGGTGGCCCCCATGGGTGGGGGGGGGGTGGGGGGGGAATTTTGGGGATGGGGAGTGGTTTAGGGTTTGGGGCCCTCTAAGTTGTTGGATTGAGTTTAAAAATTTTAATTTTCTTTGGGGGGGGGGGGTAAGTTTGTTTTCACCCTCCATGGGGGTGGGGGGGGGGGTGTGGGTGGGGGGGGGGGGAAGGGGGCCTTGGGTCTATTTGGAAATACATTCCAGGGGGGGGGGACCTGGGGGGGGGGGATTTTAGGGGGGGAAAGCATTTCCTTATGTTTGTCTATTTTTAGGTTGTGTTTGGGAATCCCCAAAATACATTTTTAGGGGGGGGAGGTTTTTTTTTGGGGGTGGGGGGGCTAGGTTTTTTTCCTTAAGGGGGGGGGGAGGAATTTATGGGACCTGGGGGGGGGAAGGGGTTTTTGGGGGGGGTTTTTAAGGGGGGGGGGGGGGAATAAAGGGGATTTTCTTTCTTGGAAGGTGGGGTTTTAATTTTACGGGGTCTTGT
This sequence comes from Ia io, assembly GCA_025583905.1. NCBI lineage: Eukaryota > Metazoa > Chordata > Mammalia > Chiroptera > Vespertilionidae > Ia > Ia io. Next base: position 39,973 of record JAJQQW010001387.1, on the reverse strand, counting down.
GGGGGATGGGGGTGGGGGGGGGGGGGGTTTAAATTTTTCTGGGGGGGTAAAGGGGGGTTGGGGGGGGGTTTTTACCATTGGGTTGGTAATTTTTCCCCCACCTTTTGGGGACCCCAATGTGGAGGGGGGGGGGGGCCCCCCCTTGGGGGGTGGATGGGGGGGAACCCCATACGGCCTTAAAAAGTTATTTTCTTTTGCATGGGTTTCCATAGGGGGGGGGGGGGGGGGGTGGCACTGGTTCTAATTCCCCAACCTTTTTTTGTTTATTAATTTTTAGGGGGGAATTTGGGATTATTTATAAAAAAGGGTGGGGGGGGGGGGACTAAGGGGGGGAGGGTTGAGTGATAAAACAGCCCAAGGCCTTTTTTTGGGGGGGGAACTGGGGGGAAGTGGGAATTCATTTTTTTGTTTTTTGCCCCTTGGGGGCCAATATGGGTTCTTCGTTGTAATTTTTTGGGGGGTTCCCCCCCCACCACTATGGGAAAGGGGGGTGGAAAAGGACCTCTGCCCAGGGGGAGCCCCCCTTGGGAGGTTACCACCATTTTGCCCAATTAAGGGAGGTTTTGCTGTGGGTTGTTTGGGGATTTATTTAGGGGGGGGGGGGAGTTTTTAGGGGGGGAGACCCAATGGGGTAAAAAAAGGGGGGATTTTTTTTATTTTTTTTTTTTGGGTTTAGGTTTTTTTTTCTTTTTTTCCAATCCCACTGGTGGGGCCCCCCAGTTGTTTTTTTCAAGGGGTTGCCCCATTTTTTTTCTGAATTTTAATAAAAACCCTTTTTTTTCCCCCCCCCCGATTAAGGGGGTTTTTTTGGGGGACCCCCAGGGGCACTTTTAAAGGGTATTTCCCCGTAAACCCCAAAAAAACCAAAGCCTTAATAAAACTTTTTTTTTTTTAACTTGCTTAGGGGCTAAAACGTTTTTTTTAATTTTTTTCCGGCTGATATTAACCAAGGCGGGGGCCCCCCAAAAATTTAATAATTTTATTTTGGGGGGCCTATTACTTTTTTTTTTTTTTATTTTTTTTAGTTTTACACTTTTTTAAATTAGGCCAGGGTGGTTTTTTATTTTTTTAGTAAACCCCAGTTTGTTGGAGGGATTTTTTCCCACCAATTTTGGATTTTAAATTTACCTTTTTAGTTTTTATGGGGGGGGGAAAAATACTAAATTTTTAAAAATTTTTGTCCCATTTTGGGGGAACAAAGGGAATGGGGGGGTGGGAACAATAAAAATTAAAATTTTTTTTTAACCATCGCTAATAATTTAAACATTTCCACAAATTGGTGGCCCCCATTTTATAACCACCCAATTGTTTTTTACCGGGGGATTTAAAATTGGACCCACTTTTTGTTGTTATTGTGCTTTTTTAAATAAATTCACTTTTTTTAAAGGGAAAATTTCTTTAATTTTTAAAAACATCCCACCCCCCCCAGGAAAAACCCCCCCCCCAGGGGATTTGCTACCCCCTTTTTTTTTTTTTTATTCTATTTAGAGGCAATGCCTATTTGGTATTCCCTTTAACAGATTCCACCCTTAAAAAAATTTTTTTATATTTGTTTTCCCTTCCCCTATTTTTTATTAAAGAAGGGCTTTTTTGCTAGTGTTTTCCTTTCAGGTTTTTACAACACCATTTGGGGATTTTTCAAATTTTTTAGTTTTTGGGGTTAATTTGGACATTACTGGGGGATTTATTACGATTTTTTAACATTTTTTTTTTTTTTTATATTTTTTTTTTTTTTTTTTAAAAAATTTTTTTTTGTTTTTTTTTTTTCATTTTCCCAGTTTCCCTTTTTATTTTTTTTTTATTTTCATTTTCCTTTAAAAAAACATTTTTTTAAATAAATTTTTTGGGGGGTCTGTGAGTTTTTTTATTTTTTTTCAATATTGTAAAGGGGAAATTTTAAAATTTTTTTTAAAATTTTTTTCGGGTTTTATAATATTGTTGGGGGGGGGTGGAGTGGGGAAATGGCTTTTTGTTTTTTATTTTACTTCCCAAATATTTTTTTGTTAAATTGTTTCTTAAACCCCTTAGAAAAAAAGGAAAAAAATTCACTTAAAAACAAATAGGGTTTTTTTATTTTAACAATTTTTTTTTTTTAAATTCATTTTGGCCTTTGATTTATTAAAAAAAAATTTTATACCTATTTTTAAGAATAAAGAATTTTTTTTTTTTTAAAGCCAAAAAAAAAACAAAAAATTAACTTTCTGGGAAAAACTCTTGGTGTGGGGGGGGGATGTGGTTTATTTAGGGGGTTTTCAGGAAAAAAAAAAATTTTAAGTTTGGCCTGAAACATTCTTTTTTTTTTTTATTTTTTTTACTTTGGATTTTTTAAAAAAAATATTTATTGGGTGTTTTTTTTTTTTTAAAGGGGGGAAAAAATGGGGGGGGGGGAAAGGGGGTGTGGGTTGCAACAGAAAAAAAAAAAACTGTTTCTGGATGTTTTTTAAAAAAAAATTAATACAATTTTTATTTTCCTTTTTTTTTTAAAAAAAAAAAAACACAGTTGTGGGGGGGTTGTTTCCTTGTGGCGGGGAAAAAACTTGTGGGGAAAAAAAAAAACCCCCCCAAAACCCCCCCAATTAAGGAAACAAAAAAAAAAAAAAAACCGGGTTTTTTGGGGGGTTTTTAAAATGGGGGGGGGACCACGGTTCCTTTTTTTTCAACTATCTTTTATTTCTTTGGGGGGGGGAAAACAAAAAATAACTCTTTCACCTTTTGTGGGGGCTTAAAAAAAATTTGGCCTTTTTTAAAAAAACCACAAATGTGGCAAAAAAAATTTGGGGAAAGTGGGTGGGGGGTAAAAATTCACCAGGGGGGGGGGGAAAAGGGGGGGGTGGGTTTTTTATCCATTGGGGGGGTTTCCTTGGCAGGGAAACTGGGTGGGGGGGGCACCCCACCCCCCACTAATGGGGCCCCCCCTTTTTTTTAAGTTTAAAAAAATTATTTGTGGGTGGGGGGGGGGGGGGGGGGGCAAAAATTTTGGGGGGGGGGAAAAAAAGGGGGGAATGGTGTGGTTGGGGGGGAACATCTAAAAAGTGGGAAAAAAACCAATCTCTGTGTGAAACCCAACATAATTCTTGAGCTAAAAAAAAATACCAAACTAAGGTTATTTTTGGGCTGGGGGGGGGGGGAAAAACACCTTTATTTTTTTTTTTGAGGGGGGGGAAAAATTTATGGAAAAACCAAAAAAAAAAACCCAAAAAAGGGGAAACCCAAAGGGGGGTAATTCTTTACAAAATTTTCCAATTTTTTTTTTTTAAAAGGGGGGGGGTTCTTTGTTTAATAAAAAAAATTTTTATTTTGAATTTTTTTGAAAAAAAAAACATCTTTTTTTTTTTTTGGGTTTGGGGGGGGGGAGGTGGGGGGAAAAAAAGGGGGGGGGCAGGGGGGGGGGGGGGGGAAGTGGGATAAAAAAAGAACTGGGGAAAAACCCCCCACCCTGTGTTGGGGGGGGAAAAGGGGGGGGAAACGTTGGGGTTTGGGTTGGGGGGGGGGAACAAAAAAACCCCCATCTAAATGGGGGTGGTTCCAACCATGTTGGGGGGATAATGTTGGGGTTTTTGTTGTGTCCTTTTCACTTTGTTATTTTTTTTTTTTTTTTTTTTTCTTTTTCATTATTTTCTTGTTTTTTTTTGTTTTATTTTCTTTTACTGAATACATTTGAATTTTTTTTAATTTTTTATTTTTTTTTCCAACCTTGGGGGGAAAAAACAAGGGGGAGGAAACTCCTTTTAAAAAAATAAAGGGGGGGGGACCCTCAACCCCCTTTTCTTTTTTTTTTGGTTTTTACTTTCTCCCCCCCCATTTTTGTGGGTTTTGTAGCTTTTTTTATTTTTTTTTTAAGGTTTTTGTACAGAAAAAAATATCACCATTTTTCTTTTTATCTTTTTTTCAAAGGGATCCTGGGGGGGAGGTTTTTTTTTTTTTTTTTTTTATTTCCAGTTTTTTGTTGGATTTTGGTTGTTTATTTTTTTTTTTCCAAAATTGATAAATGTTTTGGATGTAAAGGTTTTTTTTTTTTAAAAAAGGGGTACCCAATCGGGGGACCCATTTCAAAAATGATTTTGGTTGGTTATTTTTAAAAAACTTTTTTTTTTTTTTTTTTATTTTTTAAAATTTTTTTTTAAAAACTTATAAGGTTTTAAAATTATTTTAATTGTAGTTATAAATAAGGCGTTTACTTTTGCATTTTTTTTACTGTTTAGGGGGTCCCATTCCCCCACCCCAACCTCCCCCCCCGCTCCCCAAGGAATTAGAACAAAAAAATGTTGCCCTTTTCAACTCCAAATAAAATTTTTTTGGGGTGGGAAAAAGTTTGGAAAAGGATTTAAGGGGGGGAAAAAAATTTATGGAGGCATAATCCCCAAAAAAGCAAGTGGTATTTTTTCTTTTTTTTGGCTGATTTTTTTAATTATTTTTTTGGGGGGGGCCTTTTTTTTGTTTTTTCTTTGAGAGGGAAAAAAAATATTAAAATTTTTAAAAATTCTTTAATTCCCCTAATAAAACTTTAAGTTTTCTTTTATAACAAAAAATTTTTAAATATGTAAAAAAATACAAAAAAAATTTTTTTTTTGGTTTTTTTAAATTCTTTGGAAAAAAAAAATTGAAAAAAAAAAATTAGTTCAGGGGGTGGGAATTGGGAAAAAAAAAAAATTTAAAAAAAATTTTTTGGTTAGGAATTTTTTTATTTTTATCCTAAATTTATAAAGGTTTTTCACCCATTAAAAAATAGGATTTTAATTATTTTAATTAATTTATGAAAAAAAACTAGGGGAAAACCCTTTCCCTGGGTAAAAACCGGAAATGGGTTATTTTTTTTTTCCCCAATGAAAATTTGTGGTGTAGGGGGACAGGAAAAAAAATTTTCCAAGTGGGGACTGCTATTGGGGGAGGAAAAAAAATTTTGGGCTTGTGTTGTTTCTTTTTTTTGGGTGGGGCAAAAAGGGGGTTTAAAAAATAAAAAAAAACAAAAAAAGGGGAAATTTAAGTTTTATATAAAATTTAAAAAACGGAATCCCTGTTCAAGTTTTTAATGGGAAACCATTTTCTTCTACTATACTTGGTTAATAAGGGGTTATTTTTTTAATTAAAAAAAATTTATAACATTATTTTATTTATTAATTTATAAAACCCCCTTTTTTTGATTGATTTTTGTTTTTTATGTTCATTTTTGGGTTTTTTTTTTTTTGACGACCCGCCCCCTTTCCACTCAGGTTTATTAATTTTTTTTTTTTAGGGGTTTTTTTCCCTTTTTTGGTTTTTTAAATGGTTTTTCAACTGGTTTTTTTTTGTTTTTACCCGAGGGGGGGGTTTTTTAAATTAAAAAAAACACAACCGTGGGGTGGGGGGTTTTAAAAAATGAAGTGGGGGGGTTTGCATCTTTAAAACCTGGGTTTTTTAACATTTGGGGTTGGGGGCGGGATTTATTTTGGTTCAAAAATTCAACCCACAACTTTTAGCTTACATTTCATGATGTTTTTTTGGGTGGGGATTTAAAAATAGGAGAAGCGTATAAAAATTTTTCCCCCTGCCCCCTTATTCTGGGCCAATGAGTAAATTGGGGGGAAATTGCTATATTGGGGGCGAATATAACTCCCCCAAAATAGGTTTTTCTTTTGTTTGGGGTAATAAACACCCATGCGGGGGGGGGGGAGGGGGGGTAAAAAAACAATAATACCAACAATGGGTTCAAATAATTTAAGTAGTGGTGGGTCGGGGGGGGGGTCCACCCCAACGGCCTTGGGGTACTTTGGAAAAAAACGGGGGAGGGGCCGGGGGGGCTGGGGGGAGGGTTGTTCCTCCCTGGGGGGGCATTTTTTGGGGGGTGAAAGGGGGAGGGGAAAAGCCCCACAGACCCTTTTACCACCGTCAAGGTGTATAGAAATGCTGACTGTTTTGGGGGATTTGGGTTCAAATTTTAATGAATTTTTTCCCACAAGGAGCCCCCAAAGGTGAGCGAATATTTTGCCATTTTTGGGGGGAGTTGGCCCCCAGAGTTTTTTAGAGGGGTGGGGGGGATATAATTTTTTATGGTTAATAAAATTAAATTAAAAAAAGGGGAAAAACTTAAAAACCATTTTTGGGGGCCCCCTATTTTGGAGGGGATGTAAAAAAACATAATTGGGTGGGGGGTCTTGTTTACCAAAACTCCTTTTTTTTTCCCATTTATTCTTAAAGGGCGGAGGTGAGTTGTGTAGGGGGGGGAATAATACCAAAATCTTGGTTTTTATTTTTAACCCCTAAAATTTTTGGCCTCCGGTTTTTTGGTCTTGACAGTTGGGTAAGGCCAGTGGCCTAAAAAAACCACTGTGGGGGAAACTGGAAAAATAGGGGGGGGGAAACCTATATTTTTTTATCTTTCGGCCCAAGGGGGGGGGCTTTTGTTTGATTAGCCGTGGGGGTTTTTCGGGCAGGGGGCCCCCAACAAAACTTTTTCTTTACTCCAGGTGGGGTTGGGGTGACAATAAACCGGGGGGTTTTCAACTCCTGGAAAAAAAAGGGTTTTGGTAATATTTTTCCAATCTTACTTTATCCTTCTTTTTTTTTGGGTGTAGGTTTCTTAAAAGGGGATTTTTTAAAGGGCTACCATTCCCCTTTTCTCTCCTGTGAAGTAAACAAAAAAACCACCCTTAGAAAGTTTATATTTTTATAGGGTAAAAACAAGAAAAAAGAAGAAAAAAAAAAACAATCCTGGGAAACTATAAAGGGGGTAAAGAAGAAAAAATCAGTGTTAAAGCCGGGGGGCCATTTTGAAAAAAAATTGAGGAGGGGGTTGGACCCCCCCTTGTTTTTTTTTTTAAAAAGGCCCCCCCATGGTTTTTAACAATAAATTAATTTGGGTAAAATTTTACCTGTGGGGGAAAAATGTCCCCCCGTTTAATGTCTAATTCATTATTTTAAGTATGTTTTGAAAAAATACAGGTGAATTTTTTCTTCATTTGCGTGCCCCCTTATGGTTTGCATGGTTGTTTACCTCAACACTTTGGGGTAAGTCCAAAAAAGGGTGGGGGTTTGGGGGAGGGGTCCCCATGGAAAAACCCCAAGGAGTGGGGTGGCCCGTGGGGGGGCTCCCCTACCACCGGGGCACCAAAAGAAAGAAAAAAACCCTTTCCCCCAGGGCCCCCAATTTCTCCCCTCCCTCCATTTTGGGGGGGGGTTTACCTTTGATTTGGCTGGGGGGCCCAGGGGATCCCTTTTCTTTATTTACAATTTTTCCCAGGGATTTGTGGGGGTAATTGTTTGTGGGGGGTTTTGTAAACCCCCCCCCACCATTTTTTCCTTAAGCACCGGGAAAAAATTTGGTTGTTATTTTTTACTATTGTCCAGAAAATACCCAGGGCGGGTGTTATTAGGAAAAATTATAGTAGGGAAAAAACTTTTCCCCCCCCCCACCCCCAGTGGGAAAGGGGGGGTTTAAATATGTGATTTGGGGCCCAAACCCATACCATGGGGGAAGGGTGGTGTCATGTGAAGATCCATTTATTTTATTCCTCTTGTGGTTTAAAACTTTTTATCCCTTTCCTGCCGGTTTTGGGCCCTTCCTTCCCCCCCCCCCCCTCCCCCTTGAAAGGGAGGGGAATTCAGGGGAAACCACCTTAGCGTGGATCAATAACATTTCGTTTTTGTCTGGTAGGATGCTTATGAAGATAGTGTCTTGTTAATAAGAGGGTGGGGATAAACCAACAAAGAATAAGTTTGGGTATTTTCCCCATTGTATTAGGGGAAAACCCCCCGGGAACAAAAATGAAGATTTTTTAAAAAACTAATTTAGCCTTTATTTTCCTCCTAGGGATGGGTAGAAGCTTTGTTATGGATATTTAAAAACTAAACGTATTTCCCCCAGGCCCTTTTTTTTCCCATATAATAGCAGTTTTTGTTTAATACAAACCCTTAAAAAGCCCCAAAAATGTGGACGGGTTTATAAAAAAAGGGGGAGGTGGGTGGAGGCCCCACCCCCCCCTCCTTAACCATATCTGTAATTCCCCAAAAAGGAATTATGTTCCCCCCCCCAAATGGAAAAGAATCCAAAAGGCAGTTATTAGGTTCCGTGGACATTTTATTTAATTTTTATTTCCAAAAAATTTACTAACACCCATTGGGGGATAAAAGACTCCCCCCGAGATGGCGGCCCCCTTTGTAGTTGAGCAAGGGGGGGGGAAATTAACAAGGTTATTTTGGGTGGGGGTTCCTTTTTTTTAATTTAGGTCCCAATAGGTTTTATTTTTAGTATTAATTAGGGAATAAATTCCCTTTTCCCCCCTAGGGGGCCCCCCCCCTTTCAAAAAAATGTTTTGGTTTGGGGATAGGAGGGGGGTTTTTAGGGTTTTTTCGTTTTTTTAAAAATTGAATCAGGGGTCTAAAATTTATTTTTTTAAAATGGGTATTGTTAAGAAAAAGGGTTATTTGATTTGTATGCAGAGTATTTCCAACCCCCCCTTTGGGGGTACAAAACAAAATTTTTTTAAGGGGATCCCTCCCAAAAAGTTCTTTTTAATATTTAACACTTTGGGGGTCCCAAATAGCTTTGGTGTTCCAGTGGGGGGGAAAGAACCAAGTAATAAATGTTTCCCATGGCCCAAAGGGGGGGTTGGGGCGGGGGCCCAGGCCCTTTTCTTGGGCCCACCACTTTTTTTAGCCACAATAGGGTTTAAGGGGGATACCTTAGTTTTTTTGGGGCCTTCATTTTTTATATTGAAATTCGCTATATCCCCCCCCCCCCCGGGGAGGTTTTATGGGGGGGGGAGTGGGGGGGGGGGTATTTTTTTAAAAATGGTTTTTTTAGGGTCATCCTCAAGATGGGGGGGAAGCTTTTTGCTTGGGGGAACAGGTCGGGGCTAAAGGACCTATGTTTACTTCCTAGGGGGAAAAAAATATTGGTGTGAGGATTAAGGTTACCTACAATTTTAAAATGGTATTTTCAGGGGGGGGAAAAATTTTTCCACAATTGGGGGAATACAAGGTGGGGGCGGGTAGGATGTTATAAACCCAAACACAAGTAAACTTATTTGTAAGCTGGAGTATATTAGGGGGGGGGTTTTCCCCCCCCCCCCTATTGATTGCCTGCTGGTACTTTTATAAAAGGTGGTGGTTGGTGGTCCAGGGGGGTTGGGGGGGGCCACCTTTCCTTTGGCAAAGGGAGAGGGAAAGAGGGTTTAAATGTGGGAAATGGGATAAAAAAAGGGATTGGGGAGAAATTTGGGGGGGGTGGGGAAAACCCTGGGGGGGGATTATCCCCGAATATAGCGGATTTTTTAAAAAGAAACACATAAAATGGGTGTGGGGGGGGTAAAATAAGTGTGTGTGGTGGTTTTTTTTCTTTTGGGATTTATTAAGGATGGAGGTTTATTTTATTTGTTTAGTGTATTTGTATAAAGGGGGGGGTAAACCACCCAGGGGTTTTGGATTTTAGTGGGGGGTGAGGGTGGGTGGGGAAATTTTTTCTTCCCCACGAAAAAGGTTATTCGTGGGTTCTAGGGGGCTTTGGGTCATTATGGGTTTTTTAAACCCCCCCCCCCATTTGGGGAAAAAAAAGGGCTAATAATAAAAGAACCCCCCAACCCGGTGGGCAGGGGGTGGGGGGGGGGGGGGGGTAGCAAGTGGCCAACGTTATGGTAGGGGGGGGCACCCAATAGCCGGGTGGGGGGGGGGAGGGGACCCCTGTCCCTTTGGTGGTGAGGACATGGGGGAAATGGTGAACCCCCAAAAAAAACCCATATGGGGTGGGGGGGGAACCCCCCCCCCCCCCCCAAACAAACAAGGGATGGGGAAACAGACCCTGGTATTTCTTCCCCCACCGTTAGGGGGGGGGGGTTGGGTGGGTCACCCCCGGGTTTAAACCCAACCCGGTGGGAACCCCCTCCGGGGGGAACCTTTCCCCCCAGTGGGAAAGGGAAGGGGCTAAATATGGGGAACCAAAAAAACCCCAGACTTTCCCCAAAGAGGGTTGGACAAGGGGGGGGGGAAAAAATACAACACA
>JAJQQW010001387.1:5000-17500 GCA_025583905.1 Ia io | reverse complement strand
AAAAAAAAAAAAAAAAAAAAAAAAAAAAAAAAAAAAAAAAAAAAAAAAAAAAAAAAAAAAAAAAAAAAAAAAAAAAAAAAAAAAAAAAAAAAAAAAAAAAAAAAAAAAAAAAAAAAAAAAAAAAAAAAAAAAAAAAAAAAAAAAAAAAAAAAAAAAAAAAAAAAAAAAAAAAAAAAAAAAAAAAAAAAAAAAAAAAAAAAAAAAAAAAAAAAAAAAAAAAAAAAAAAAAAAAAAAAAAAAAAAAAAAAAAAAAAAAAAAAAAAAAAAAAAAAAAAAAAAAAAAAAAAAAAAAAAAAAAAAAAAAAAAAAAAAAAAAAAAAAAAAAAAAAAAAAAAAAAAAAAAAAAAAAAAAAAAAAAAAAAAAAAAAAAAAAAAAAAAAAAAAAAAAAAAAAAAAAAAAAAAAAAAAAAAAAAAAAAAAAAAAAAAAAAAAAAAAAAAAAAAAAAAAAAAAAAAAAAAAAAAAAAAAAAAAAAAAAAAAAAAAAAAAAAAAAAAAAAAAAAAAAAAAAAAAAAAAAAAAAAAAAAAAAAAAAAAAAAAAAAAAAAAAAAAAAAAAAAAAAAAAAAAAAAAAAAAAAAAAAAAAAAAAAAAAAAAAAAAAAAAAAAAAAAAAAAAAAAAAAAAAAAAAAAAAAAAAAAAAAAAAAAAAAAAAAAAAAAAAAAAAAAAAAAAAAAAAAAAAAAAAAAAAAAAAAAAAAAAAAAAAAAAAAAAAAAAAAAAAAAAAAAAAAAAAAAAAAAAAAAAAAAAAAAAAAAAAAAAAAAAAAAAAAAAAAAAAAAAAAAAAAAAAAAAAAAAAAAAAAAAAAAAAAAAAAAAAAAAAAAAAAAAAAAAAAAAAAAAAAAAAAAAAAAAAAAAAAAAAAAAAAAAAAAAAAAAAAAAAAAAAAAAAAAAAAAAAAAAAAAAAAAAAAAAAAAAAAAAAAAAAAAAAAAAAAAAAAAAAAAAAAAAAAAAAAAAAAAAAAAAAAAAAAAAAAAAAAAAAAAAAAAAAAAAAAAAAAAAAAAAAAAAAAAAAAAAAAAAAAAAAAAAAAAAAAAAAAAAAAAAAAAAAAAAAAAAAAAAAAAAAAAAAAAAAAAAAAAAAAAAAAAAAAAAAAAAAAAAAAAAAAAAAAAAAAAAAAAAAAAAAAAAAAAAAAAAAAAAAAAAAAAAAAAAAAAAAAAAAAAAAAAAAAAAAAAAAAAAAAAAAAAAAAAAAAAAAAAAAAAAAAAAAAAAAAAAAAAAAAAAAAAAAAAAAAAAAAAAAAAAAAAAAAAAAAAAAAAAAAAAAAAAAAAAAAAAAAAAAAAAAAAAAAAAAAAAAAAAAAAAAAAAAAAAAAAAAAAAAAAAAAAAAAAAAAAAAAAAAAAAAAAAAAAAAAAAAAAAAAAAAAAAAAAAAAAAAAAAAAAAAAAAAAAAAAAAAAAAAAAAAAAAAAAAAAAAAAAAAAAAAAAAAAAAAAAAAAAAAAAAAAAAAAAAAAAAAAAAAAAAAAAAAAAAAAAAAAAAAAAAAAAAAAAAAAAAAAAAAAAAAAAAAAAAAAAAAAAAAAAAAAAAAAAAAAAAAAAAAAAAAAAAAAAAAAAAAAAAAAAAAAAAAAAAAAAAAAAAAAAAAAAAAAAAAAAAAAAAAAAAAAAAAAAAAAAAAAAAAAAAAAAAAAAAAAAAAAAAAAAAAAAAAAAAAAAAAAAAAAATAAAAAAAAAAAAAAAAAAAAAAAAAAAAAAAAAAAAAAAAAAAAAAAAAAAAAAAAAAAAAAAAAAAAAAAAAAAAAAAAAAAAAAAAAAAAAAAAAAAAAAAAAAAAAAAAAAAAAAAAAAAAAAAAAAAAAAAAAAAAAAAAAAAAAAAAAAAAAAAAAAAAAAAAAAAAAAAAAAAAAAAAAAAAAAAAAAAAAAAAAAAAAAAAAAAAAAAAAAAAAAAAAAAAAAAAAAAAAAAAAAAAAAAAAAAAAAAAAAAAAAAAAAAAAAAAAAAAAAAAAAAAAAAAAAAAAAAAAAAAAAAAAAAAAAAAAAAAAAAAAAAAAAAAAAAAAAAAAAAAAAAAAAAAAAAAAAAAAAAAAAAAAAAAAAAAAAAAAAAAAAAAAAAAAAAAAAAAAAAAAAAAAAAAAAAAAAAAAAAAAAAAAAAAAAAAAAAAAAAAAAAAAAAAAAAAAAAAAAAAAAAAAAAAAAAAAAAAAAAAAAAAAAAAAAAAAAAAAAAAAAAAAAAAAAAAAAAAAAAAAAAAAAAAAAAAAAAAAAAAAAAAAAAAAAAAAAAAAAAAAAAAAAAAAAAAAAAAAAAAAAAAAAAAAAAAAAAAAAAAAAAAAAAAAAAAAAAAAAAAAAAAAAAAAAAAAAAAAAAAAAAAAAAAAAAAAAAAAAAAAAAAAAAAAAAAAAAAAAAAAAAAAAAAAAAAAAAAAAAAAAAAAAAAAAAAAAAAAAAAAAAAAAAAAAAAAAAAAAAAAAAAAAAAAAAAAAAAAAAAAAAAAAAAAAAAAAAAAAAAAAAAAAAAAAAAAAAAAAAAAAAAAAAAAAAAAAAAAAAAAAAAAAAAAAAAAAAAAAAAAAAAAAAAAAAAAAAAAAAAAAAAAAAAAAAAAAAAAAAAAAAAAAAAAAAAAAAAAAAAAAAAAAAAAAAAAAAAAAAAAAAAAAAAAAAAAAAAAAAAAAAAAAAAAAAAAAAAAAAAAAAAAAAAAAAAAAAAAAAAAAAAAAAAAAAAAAAAAAAAAAAAAAAAAAAAAAAAAAAAAAAAAAAAAAAAAAAAAAAAAAAAAAAAAAAAAAAAAAAAAAAAAAAAAAAAAAAAAAAAAAAAAAAAAAAAAAAAAAAAAAAAAAAAAAAAAAAAAAAAAAAAAAAAAAAAAAAAAAAAAAAAAAAAAAAAAAAAAAAAAAAAAAAAAAAAAAAAAAAAAAAAAAAAAAAAAAAAAAAAAAAAAAAAAAAAAAAAAAAAAAAAAAAAAAAAAAAAAAAAAAAAAAAAAAAAAAAAAAAAAAAAAAAAAAAAAAAAAAAAAAAAAAAAAAAAAAAAAAAAAAAAAAAAAAAAAAAAAAAAAAAAAAAAAAAAAAAAAAAAAAAAAAAAAAAAAAAAAAAAAAAAAAAAAAAAAAAAAAAAAAAAAAAAAAAAAAAAAAAAAAAAAAAAAAAAAAAAAAAAAAAAAAAAAAAAAAAAAAAAAAAAAAAAAAAAAAAAAAAAAAAAAAAAAAAAAAAAAAAAAAAAAAAAAAAAAAAAAAAAAAAAAAAAAAAAAAAAAAAAAAAAAAAAAAAAAAAAAAAAAAAAAAAAAAAAAAAAAAAAAAAAAAAAAAAAAAAAAAAAAAAAAAAAAAAAAAAAAAAAAAAAAAAAAAAAAAAAAAAAAAAAAAAAAAAAAAAAAAAAAAAAAAAAAAAAAAAAAAAAAAAAAAAAAAAAAAAAAAAAAAAAAAAAAAAAAAAAAAAAAAAAAAAAAAAAAAAAAAAAAAAAAAAAAAAAAAAAAAAAAAAAAAAAAAAAAAAAAAAAAAAAAAAAAAAAAAAAAAAAAAAAAAAAAAAAAAAAAAAAAAAAAAAAAAAAAAAAAAAAAAAAAAAAAAAAAAAAAAAAAAAAAAAAAAAAAAAAAAAAAAAAAAAAAAAAAAAAAAAAAAAAAAAAAAAAAAAAAAAAAAAAAAAAAAAAAAAAAAAAAAAAAAAAAAAAAAAAAAAAAAAAAAAAAAAAAAAAAAAAAAAAAAAAAAAAAAAAAAAAAAAAAAAAAAAAAAAAAAAAAAAAAAAAAAAAAAAAAAAAAAAAAAAAAAAAAAAAAAAAAAAAAAAAAAAAAAAAAAAAAAAAAAAAAAAAAAAAAAAAAAAAAAAAAAAAAAAAAAAAAAAAAAAAAAAAAAAAAAAAAAAAAAAAAAAAAAAAAAAAAAAAAAAAAAAAAAAAAAAAAAAAAAAAAAAAAAAAAAAAAAAAAAAAAAAAAAAAAAAAAAAAAAAAAAAAAAAAAAAAAAAAAAAAAAAAAAAAAAAAAAAAAAAAAAAAAAAAAAAAAAAAAAAAAAAAAAAAAAAAAAAAAAAAAAAAAAAAAAAAAAAAAAAAAAAAAAAAAAAAAAAAAAAAAAAAAAAAAAAAAAAAAAAAAAAAAAAAAAAAAAAAAAAAAAAAAAAAAAAAAAAAAAAAAAAAAAAAAAAAAAAAAAAAAAAAAAAAAAAAAAAAAAAAAAAAAAAAAAAAAAAAAAAAAAAAAAAAAAAAAAAAAAAAAAAAAAAAAAAAAAAAAAAAAAAAAAAAAAAAAAAAAAAAAAAAAAAAAAAAAAAAAAAAAAAAAAAAAAAAAAAAAAAAAAAAAAAAAAAAAAAAAAAAAAAAAAAAAAAAAAAAAAAAAAAAAAAAAAAAAAAAAAAAAAAAAAAAAAAAAAAAAAAAAAAAAAAAAAAAAAAAAAAAAAAAAAAAAAAAAAAAAAAAAAAAAAAAAAAAAAAAAAAAAAAAAAAAAAAAAAAAAAAAAAAAAAAAAAAAAAAAAAAAAAAAAAAAAAAAAAAAAAAAAAAAAAAAAAAAAAAAAAAAAAAAAAAAAAAAAAAAAAAAAAAAAAAAAAAAAAAAAAAAAAAAAAAAAAAAAAAAAAAAAAAAAAAAAAAAAAAAAAAAAAAAAAAAAAAAAAAAAAAAAAAAAAAAAAAAAAAAAAAAAAAAAAAAAAAAAAAAAAAAAAAAAAAAAAAAAAAAAAAAAAAAAAAAAAAAAAAAAAAAAAAAAAAAAAAAAAAAAAAAAAAAAAAAAAAAAAAAAAAAAAAAAAAAAAAAAAAAAAAAAAAAAAAAAAAAAAAAAAAAAAAAAAAAAAAAAAAAAAAAAAAAAAAAAAAAAAAAAAAAAAAAAAAAAAAAAAAAAAAAAAAAAAAAAAAAAAAAAAAAAAAAAAAAAAAAAAAAAAAAAAAAAAAAAAAAAAAAAAAAAAAAAAAAAAAAAAAAAAAAAAAAAAAAAAAAAAAAAAAAAAAAAAAAAAAAAAAAAAAAAAAAAAAAAAAAAAAAAAAAAAAAAAAAAAAAAAAAAAAAAAAAAAAAAAAAAAAAAAAAAAAAAAAAAAAAAAAAAAAAAAAAAAAAAAAAAAAAAAAAAAAAAAAAAAAAAAAAAAAAAAAAAAAAAAAAAAAAAAAAAAAAAAAAAAAAAAAAAAAAAAAAAAAAAAAAAAAAAAAAAAAAAAAAAAAAAAAAAAAAAAAAAAAAAAAAAAAAAAAAAAAAAAAAAAAAAAAAAAAAAAAAAAAAAAAAAAAAAAAAAAAAAAAAAAAAAAAAAAAAAAAAAAAAAAAAAAAAAAAAAAAAAAAAAAAAAAAAAAAAAAAAAAAAAAAAAAAAAAAAAAAAAAAAAAAAAAAAAAAAAAAAAAAAAAAAAAAAAAAAAAAAAAAAAAAAAAAAAAAAAAAAAAAAAAAAAAAAAAAAAAAAAAAAAAAAAAAAAAAAAAAAAAAAAAAAAAAAAAAAAAAAAAAAAAAAAAAAAAAAAAAAAAAAAAAAAAAAAAAAAAAAAAAAAAAAAAAAAAAAAAAAAAAAAAAAAAAAAAAAAAAAAAAAAAAAAAAAAAAAAAAAAAAAAAAAAAAAAAAAAAAAAAAAAAAAAAAAAAAAAAAAAAAAAAAAAAAAAAAAAAAAAAAAAAAAAAAAAAAAAAAAAAAAAAAAAAAAAAAAAAAAAAAAAAAAAAAAAAAAAAAAAAAAAAAAAAAAAAAAAAAAAAAAAAAAAAAAAAAAAAAAAAAAAAAAAAAAAAAAAAAAAAAAAAAAAAAAAAAAAAAAAAAAAAAAAAAAAAAAAAAAAAAAAAAAAAAAAAAAAAAAAAAAAAAAAAAAAAAAAAAAAAAAAAAAAAAAAAAAAAAAAAAAAAAAAAAAAAAAAAAAAAAAAAAAAAAAAAAAAAAAAAAAAAAAAAAAAAAAAAAAAAAAAAAAAAAAAAAAAAAAAAAAAAAAAAAAAAAAAAAAAAAAAAAAAAAAAAAAAAAAAAAAAAAAAAAAAAAAAAAAAAAAAAAAAAAAAAAAAAAAAAAAAAAAAAAAAAAAAAAAAAAAAAAAAAAAAAAAAAAAAAAAAAAAAAAAAAAAAAAAAAAAAAAAAAAAAAAAAAAAAAAAAAAAAAAAAAAAAAAAAAAAAAAAAAAAAAAAAAAAAAAAAAAAAAAAAAAAAAAAAAAAAAAAAAAAAAAAAAAAAAAAAAAAAAAAAAAAAAAAAAAAAAAAAAAAAAAAAAAAAAAAAAAAAAAAAAAAAAAAAAAAAAAAAAAAAAAAAAAAAAAAAAAAAAAAAAAAAAAAAAAAAAAAAAAAAAAAAAAAAAAAAAAAAAAAAAAAAAAAAAAAAAAAAAAAAAAAAAAAAAAAAAAAAAA
This sequence comes from Ia io, assembly GCA_025583905.1. Lineage (NCBI taxonomy): Eukaryota > Metazoa > Chordata > Mammalia > Chiroptera > Vespertilionidae > Ia > Ia io. Next base: position 11,294 of record JAJQQW010001387.1, on the reverse strand, counting down.
AAAAAAAAAAAAAAAAAAAAAAAAAAAAAAAAAAAAAAAAAAAAAAAAAAAAAAAAAAAAAAAAAAAAAAAAAAAAAAAAAAAAAAAAAAAAAAAAAAAAAAAAAAAAAAAAAAAAAAAAAAAAAAAAAAAAAAAAAAAAAAAAAAAAAAAAAAAAAAAAAAAAAAAAAAAAAAAAAAAAAAAAAAAAAAAAAAAAAAAAAAAAAAAAAAAAAAAAAAAAAAAAAAAAAAAAAAAAAAAAAAAAAAAAAAAAAAAAAAAAAAAAAAAAAAAAAAAAAAAAAAAAAAAAAAAAAAAAAAAAAAAAAAAAAAAAAAAAAAAAAAAAAAAAAAAAAAAAAAAAAAAAAAAAAAAAAAAAAAAAAAAAAAAAAAAAAAAAAAAAAAAAAAAAAAAAAAAAAAAAAAAAAAAAAAAAAAAAAAAAAAAAAAAAAAAAAAAAAAAAAAAAAAAAAAAAAAAAAAAAAAAAAAAAAAAAAAAAAAAAAAAAAAAAAAAAAAAAAAAAAAAAAAAAAAAAAAAAAAAAAAAAAAAAAAAAAAAAAAAAAAAAAAAAAAAAAAAAAAAAAAAAAAAAAAAAAAAAAAAAAAAAAAAAAAAAAAAAAAAAAAAAAAAAAAAAAAAAAAAAAAAAAAAAAAAAAAAAAAAAAAAAAAAAAAAAAAAAAAAAAAAAAAAAAAAAAAAAAAAAAAAAAAAAAAAAAAAAAAAAAAAAAAAAAAAAAAAAAAAAAAAAAAAAAAAAAAAAAAAAAAAAAAAAAAAAAAAAAAAAAAAAAAAAAAAAAAAAAAAAAAAAAAAAAAAAAAAAAAAAAAAAAAAAAAAAAAAAAAAAAAAAAAAAAAAAAAAAAAAAAAAAAAAAAAAAAAAAAAAAAAAAAAAAAAAAAAAAAAAAAAAAAAAAAAAAAAAAAAAAAAAAAAAAAAAAAAAAAAAAAAAAAAAAAAAAAAAAAAAAAAAAAAAAAAAAAAAAAAAAAAAAAAAAAAAAAAAAAAAAAAAAAAAAAAAAAAAAAAAAAAAAAAAAAAAAAAAAAAAAAAAAAAAAAAAAAAAAAAAAAAAAAAAAAAAAAAAAAAAAAAAAAAAAAAAAAAAAAAAAAAAAAAAAAAAAAAAAAAAAAAAAAAAAAAAAAAAAAAAAAAAAAAAAAAAAAAAAAAAAAAAAAAAAAAAAAAAAAAAAAAAAAAAAAAAAAAAAAAAAAAAAAAAAAAAAAAAAAAAAAAAAAAAAAAAAAAAAAAAAAAAAAAAAAAAAAAAAAAAAAAAAAAAAAAAAAAAAAAAAAAAAAAAAAAAAAAAAAAAAAAAAAAAAAAAAAAAAAAAAAAAAAAAAAAAAAAAAAAAAAAAAAAAAAAAAAAAAAAAAAAAAAAAAAAAAAAAAAAAAAAAAAAAAAAAAAAAAAAAAAAAAAAAAAAAAAAAAAAAAAAAAAAAAAAAAAAAAAAAAAAAAAAAAAAAAAAAAAAAAAAAAAAAAAAAAAAAAAAAAAAAAAAAAAAAAAAAAAAAAAAAAAAAAAAAAAAAAAAAAAAAAAAAAAAAAAAAAAAAAAAAAAAAAAAAAAAAAAAAAAAAAAAAAAAAAAAAAAAAAAAAAAAAAAAAAAAAAAAAAAAAAAAAAAAAAAAAAAAAAAAAAAAAAAAAAAAAAAAAAAAAAAAAAAAAAAAAAAAAAAAAAAAAAAAAAAAAAAAAAAAAAAAAAAAAAAAAAAAAAAAAAAAAAAAAAAAAAAAAAAAAAAAAAAAAAAAAAAAAAAAAAAAAAAAAAAAAAAAAAAAAAAAAAAAAAAAAAAAAAAAAAAAAAAAAAAAAAAAAAAAAAAAAAAAAAAAAAAAAAAAAAAAAAAAAAAAAAAAAAAAAAAAAAAAAAAAAAAAAAAAAAAAAAAAAAAAAAAAAAAAAAAAAAAAAAAAAAAAAAAAAAAAAAAAAAAAAAAAAAAAAAAAAAAAAAAAAAAAAAAAAAAAAAAAAAAAAAAAAAAAAAAAAAAAAAAAAAAAAAAAAAAAAAAAAAAAAAAAAAAAAAAAAAAAAAAAAAAAAAAAAAAAAAAAAAAAAAAAAAAAAAAAAAAAAAAAAAAAAAAAAAAAAAAAAAAAAAAAAAAAAAAAAAAAAAAAAAAAAAAAAAAAAAAAAAAAAAAAAAAAAAAAAAAAAAAAAAAAAAAAAAAAAAAAAAAAAAAAAAAAAAAAAAAAAAAAAAAAAAAAAAAAAAAAAAAAAAAAAAAAAAAAAAAAAAAAAAAAAAAAAAAAAAAAAAAAAAAAAAAAAAAAAAAAAAAAAAAAAAAAAAAAAAAAAAAAAAAAAAAAAAAAAAAAAAAAAAAAAAAAAAAAAAAAAAAAAAAAAAAAAAAAAAAAAAAAAAAAAAAAAAAAAAAAAAAAAAAAAAAAAAAAAAAAAAAAAAAAAAAAAAAAAAAAAAAAAAAAAAAAAAAAAAAAAAAAAAAAAAAAAAAAAAAAAAAAAAAAAAAAAAAAAAAAAAAAAAAAAAAAAAAAAAAAAAAAAAAAAAAAAAAAAAAAAAAAAAAAAAAAAAAAAAAAAAAAAAAAAAAAAAAAAAAAAAAAAAAAAAAAAAAAAAAAAAAAAAAAAAAAAAAAAAAAAAAAAAAAAAAAAAAAAAAAAAAAAAAAAAAAAAAAAAAAAAAAAAAAAAAAAAAAAAAAAAAAAAAAAAAAAAAAAAAAAAAAAAAAAAAAAAAAAAAAAAAAAAAAAAAAAAAAAAAAAAAAAAAAAAAAAAAAAAAAAAAAAAAAAAAAAAAAAAAAAAAAAAAAAAAAAAAAAAAAAAAAAAAAAAAAAAAAAAAAAAAAAAAAAAAAAAAAAAAAAAAAAAAAAAAAAAAAAAAAAAAAAAAAAAAAAAAAAAAAAAAAAAAAAAAAAAAAAAAAAAAAAAAAAAAAAAAAAAAAAAAAAAAAAAAAAAAAAAAAAAAAAAAAAAAAAAAAAAAAAAAAAAAAAAAAAAAAAAAAAAAAAAAAAAAAAAAAAAAAAAAAAAAAAAAAAAAAAAAAAAAAAAAAAAAAAAAAAAAAAAAAAAAAAAAAAAAAAAAAAAAAAAAAAAAAAAAAAAAAAAAAAAAAAAAAAAAAAAAAAAAAAAAAAAAAAAAAAAAAAAAAAAAAAAAAAAAAAAAAAAAAAAAAAAAAAAAAAAAAAAAAAAAAAAAAAAAAAAAAAAAAAAAAAAAAAAAAAAAAAAAAAAAAAAAAAAAAAAAAAAAAAAAAAAAAAAAAAAAAAAAAAAAAAAAAAAAAAAAAAAAAAAAAAAAAAAAAAAAAAAAAAAAAAAAAAAAAAAAAAAAAAAAAAAAAAAAAAAAAAAAAAAAAAAAAAAAAAAAAAAAAAAAAAAAAAAAAAAAAAAAAAAAAAAAAAAAAAAAAAAAAAAAAAAAAAAAAAAAAAAAAAAAAAAAAAAAAAAAAAAAAAAAAAAAAAAAAAAAAAAAAAAAAAAAAAAAAAAAAAAAAAAAAAAAAAAAAAAAAAAAAAAAAAAAAAAAAAAAAAAAAAAAAAAAAAAAAAAAAAAAAAAAAAAAAAAAAAAAAAAAAAAAAAAAAAAAAAAAAAAAAAAAAAAAAAAAAAAAAAAAAAAAAAAAAAAAAAAAAAAAAAAAAAAAAAAAAAAAAAAAAAAAAAAAAAAAAAAAAAAAAAAAAAAAAAAAAAAAAAAAAAAAAAAAAAAAAAAAAAAAAAAAAAAAAAAAAAAAAAAAAAAAAAAAAAAAAAAAAAAAAAAAAAAAAAAAAAAAAAAAAAAAAAAAAAAAAAAAAAAAAAAAAAAAAAAAAAAAAAAAAAAAAAAAAAAAAAAAAAAAAAAAAAAAAAAAAAAAAAAAAAAAAAAAAAAAAAAAAAAAAAAAAAAAAAAAAAAAAAAAAAAAAAAAAAAAAAAAAAAAAAAAAAAAAAAAAAAAAAAAAAAAAAAAAAAAAAAAAAAAAAAAAAAAAAAAAAAAAAAAAAAAAAAAAAAAAAAAAAAAAAAAAAAAAAAAAAAAAAAAAAAAAAAAAAAAAAAAAAAAAAAAAAAAAAAAAAAAAAAAAAAAAAAAAAAAAAAAAAAAAAAAAAAAAAAAAAAAAAAAAAAAAAAAAAAAAAAAAAAAAAAAAAAAAAAAAAAAAAAAAAAAAAAAAAAAAAAAAAAAAAAAAAAAAAAAAAAAAAAAAAAAAAAAAAAAAAAAAAAAAAAAAAAAAAAAAAAAAAAAAAAAAAAAAAAAAAAAAAAAAAAAAAAAAAAAAAAAAAAAAAAAAAAAAAAAAAAAAAAAAAAAAAAAAAAAAAAAAAAAAAAAAAAAAAAAAAAAAAAAAAAAAAAAAAAAAAAAAAAAAAAAAAAAAAAAAAAAAAAAAAAAAAAAAAAAAAAAAAAAAAAAAAAAAAAAAAAAAAAAAAAAAAAAAAAAAAAAAAAAAAAAAAAAAAAAAAAAAAAAAAAAAAAAAAAAAAAAAAAAAAAAAAAAAAAAAAAAAAAAAAAAAAAAAAAAAAAAAAAAAAAAAAAAAAAAAAAAAAAAAAAAAAAAAAAAAAAAAAAAAAAAAAAAAAAAAAAAAAAAAAAAAAAAAAAAAAAAAAAAAAAAAAAAAAAAAAAAAAAAAAAAAAAAAAAAAAAAAAAAAAAAAAAAAAAAAAAAAAAAAAAAAAAAAAAAAAAAAAAAAAAAAAAAAAAAAAAAAAAAAAAAAAAAAAAAAAAAAAAAAAAAAAAAAAAAAAAAAAAAAAAAAAAAAAAAAAAAAAAAAAAAAAAAAAAAAAAAAAAAAAAAAAAAAAAAAAAAAAAAAAAAAAAAAAAAAAAAAAAAAAAAAAAAAAAAAAAAAAAAAAAAAAAAAAAAAAAAAAAAAAAAAAAAAAAAAAAAAAAAAAAAAAAAAAAAAAAAAAAAAAAAAAAAAAAAAAAAAAAAAAAAAAAAAAAAAAAAAAAAAAAAAAAAAAAAAAAAAAAAAAAAAAAAAAAAAAAAAAAAAAAAAAAAAAAAAAAAAAAAAAAAAAAAAAAAAAAAAAAAAAAAAAAAAAAAAAAAAAAAAAAAAAAAAAAAAAAAAAAAAAAAAAAAAAAAAAAAAAAAAAAAAAAAAAAAAAAAAAAAAAAAAAAAAAAAAAAAAAAAAAAAAAAAAAAAAAAAAAAAAAAAAAAAAAAAAAAAAAAAAAAAAAAAAAAAAAAAAAAAAAAAAAAAAAAAAAAAAAAAAAAAAAAAAAAAAAAAAAAAAAAAAAAAAAAAAAAAAAAAAAAAAAAAAAAAAAAAAAAAAAAAAAAAAAAAAAAAAAAAAAAAAAAAAAAAAAAAAAAAAAAAAAAAAAAAAAAAAAAAAAAAAAAAAAAAAAAAAAAAAAAAAAAAAAAAAAAAAAAAAAAAAAAAAAAAAAAAAAAAAAAAAAAAAAAAAAAAAAAAAAAAAAAAAAAAAAAAAAAAAAAAAAAAAAAAAAAAAAAAAAAAAAAAAAAAAAAAAAAAAAAAAAAAAAAAAAAAAAAAAAAAAAAAAAAAAAAAAAAAAAAAAAAAAAAAAAAAAAAAAAAAAAAAAAAAAAAAAAAAAAAAAAAAAAAAAAAAAAAAAAAAAAAAAAAAAAAAAAAAAAAAAAAAAAAAAAAAAAAAAAAAAAAAAAAAAAAAAAAAAAAAAAAAAAAAAAAAAAAAAAAAAAAAAAAAAAAAAAAAAAAAAAAAAAAAAAAAAAAAAAAAAAAAAAAAAAAAAAAAAAAAAAAAAAAAAAAAAAAAAAAAAAAAAAAAAAAAAAAAAAAAAAAAAAAAAAAAAAAAAAAAAAAAAAAAAAAAAAAAAAAAAAAAAAAAAAAAAAAAAAAAAAAAAAAAAAAAAAAAAAAAAAAAAAAAAAAAAAAAAAAAAAAAAAAAAAAAAAAAAAAAAAAAAAAAAAAAAAAAAAAAAAAAAAAAAAAAAAAAAAAAAAAAAAAAAAAAAAAAAAAAAAAAAAAAAAAAAAAAAAAAAAAAAAAAAAAAAAAAAAAAAAAAAAAAAAAAAAAAAAAAAAAAAAAAAAAAAAAAAAAAAAAAAAAAAAAAAAAAAAAAAAAAAAAAAAAAAAAAAAAAAAAAAAAAAAAAAAAAAAAAAAAAAAAAAAAAAAAAAAAAAAAAAAAAAAAAAAAAAAAAAAAAAAAAAAAAAAAAAAAAAAAAAAAAAAAAAAAAAAAAAAAAAAAAAAAAAAAAAAAAAAAAAAAAAAAAAAAAAAAAAAAAAAAAAAAAAAAAAAAAAAAAAAAAAAAAAAAAAAAAAAAAAAAAAAAAAAAAAAAAAAAAAAAAAAAAAAAAAAAAAAAAAAAAAAAAAAAAAAAAAAAAAAAAAAAAAAAAAAAAAAAAAAAAAAAAAAAAAAAAAAAAAAAAAAAAAAAAAAAAAAAAAAAAAAAAAAAAAAAAAAAAAAAAAAAAAAAAAAAAAAAAAAAAAAAAAAAAAAAAAAAAAAAAAAAAAAAAA